>ML790977.1:422801-438981 GCA_009831015.1 Picea engelmannii
GGGGTGGGGGGAATAATAGAGAAAATGTTAAGGGGTGGGGGGAATAATATAGAAAATGTAATTCTATATTATTCCCCCCACCCTCATGGGTGGGGGTGGGGGGAATAATAGAGAAAATGTTAAGGGGTGGGGGGAATAATAGAGAAAATGTTAAGGGGTGGGGGGAATAATATAGAAAATGTAATTCTATATTATTCCCCCCACCTATATGAGGGTGGGGGTGGGCGGAATAATAGAGAAAATGTTAAGGGGTGGGGGGAACAATATAGAAAATGTAATTCTATATTATTCCCCCCACCCCTTAACATTTTCTCTATTATTACCCCCATCCCCACCCTCATATATTATTCCCCCCACCCCTTAACATTTTCTTTATTATTCCCTCTACCCCCACCCCCATATAGGTGGGAGTGGGGGGAATAATATAGAAAATGCTATAGCATTTTCTATATTATTCCCCCCACCCCTTAACATTTTCTCTATTATTCCCCGCACCCTCACCCTCATATATGAGGGTGGGGATGGGGGGAATAATAGAGAAAATGTAATATTAAGTAATATATGAGGGTGAGGGTGGGGGTGGCGGAAATAATAGAGAAAATGTAATATTAAGTAATATATGATGGTGGGGGTGGGGGAAATAATAGACAAAATGTTATTACATTTTCTCTATGAGGGTCAAGGTGAGGGGAATAATAGAGAAAATGAATAACATTTTCTCTATTATTCCTGCCACCCCCACCCTCATAGAGAAAATGTAATAACATTTTCATATATGAGGGTGGGGATGGGGGGAATAATAGAGAAAATGTAATGGTGTGTGTGGGGGGAATAATAGAGAAAATGTTATTACAAGGAAAAGGAGTGGAGAGTGAGGGGTCCATCTTGTATAGGCTTTGTAACATGTTTTTCCAAATGCCTAAGATATGGAATTGAAGTTAATAAACCTTGCAAAGTATAGTAAGTTGAAATATAATTTTATAATTATGATAAAACGACAATAAAATTTAAGAAAATTCAATTGAAACACAATTAAAATTAGGATGGAAGGAAAATTTGACACCTTAACAATCAAAGCAAGATGAAGCTCTATCTTCACACACCCACTTGCTCACCAATCTATCAATAAAATACCAATAATGTTCTATTTCTACTCCTCCATCCTTAGAATGAGATTGACACCAATCTCTCACTTCCCTTGCCCACCTTAATGTAGTTTAACCAACATTTCTTGAGTTTTAACTGCTTTTGCATATCAAATGAAGTGTTTTACATCCTTAAGGCTCAATGTTACCCCATTGTTACATTATTCTTCTCTCATCCACTCATTTAACTCATTCCTCTTTCTCTTGCTAAGTTTTGGAACTTTAACCATTAAAGTGTAGGATTGGAGCTTCTAGGAGCCATTTTAGAATGTAGACAAAGCTTTCCTTCATATAGAAGTGATGCAAGCGTTAGAGGGTGGCGCGGGGGGTGGGCATTAATAGGAAAAGTGTATTATTATAATACACTTTTCCTATTAATGCCCCCCCTCCTGCCCCAATCACTCGCTTGAGAAATCTTAGTGGGGAAACTATTTCTCTTGTTGGGTCGGGCTGAACCCCAGATACAATTTCTTTATTAAGACAACATTTCTACGACCCACAAGAGATAGAATCTCTGGTTGGTTTGGGTTGGCTTGGTCCAGGCAAGAAGGTTTAGAAGTTGAGCAGGGTCTCTGCCTAGATCAAATCATCATATACGACATGTCAAGATCAACAGACGTGACTGGGTCGCTCGAAGAGTCCAACCCCTTCTCTAAGGATGGAATGTGTTTTTCAAATAAATGCATGAGCCCAATGAAACAAGATGTAAAGGTAATTTCTCAAACAATTTACCATAATTTAGCAAGTGCTATGGGATTTTACAACAACGATACTCATACATTAATAAGTTTTGATTGTGACGATGATATATACACCTTTGGATTTTTTTTATTTTTATTTTTTCTTAAATTAATATTTATTTGTTTAGCATTGAAAAATAAATTTTAAATTGATGTGAAACTATCTTGGCAAATTCTTATATTTATTTGTTTCCCATTGAAAAAAAATTTCAAGTTCATATGAAATTATCTTCGCTAATTCTTATGGACTAACATTACAAGTAATGGAAAGTCTACCTAATAAGGGTAAGAAAAAAAATGTTGTAAATACTTTATCTTAACAAGATGAATCACTCACCTTTAACTCCATTTTAATTAGCCAACTTGTGTAGGTATGAGAGCTCCTTGTAACCTACATAATGAACTTTACTACAATTTAACATAGATTAAACGTTATTAATGAAAAAAAGTGTCCACCTTGGAATGTGAGGATTTATTATATTTAAGAATGACATCTAAATCTGATTTTAGCATGGGCATGCAACTCTCTCTATGGTCATGATGAATTTCACAAAACTTACTCTATGGTCATGATGAATTTCACAAAACTTACAAGAATGTGTCCTTGAAATTTGATTGGTATGGTCATGATGAATTTCACAAAACTTACAATAATGTGTACTTCAAATTTGATTGCTCAATCATGTATTCTCACGTTGAATTTGTGATAGAATGTAACACAAATTATTTTCAATATATTAGTGTTCTTGAGTCAAATGACAAGATACCATTGGGTAAAACATATTCAAAACACATATATGTGTGGATTTGTAAAAATTATCCAAAAATTTAGAATTTACTATATCTTCTTGTTTCTAATTTTTTTAAAGATGATTTTTTTTTATATTTCATGAATATAAATATCACTATTTAACATTATAACTAAACTGTCCATCATCTTTGCACTCATTACATTCATATATTGTCTTACAAAATTCACTTTCCAACTATACCTTGCCATACATTCCTCTTTTCATAAGAGTATTTATTAGTGATATTTCAAAATCACAAAAAATAAATTACAAAGAACGAAGCTTATTATATGATATTAAACTCGGAGATAAGATGATAATCATGATTATCCTAAAGAACCAAAGCCCCATTTTCCATCTTCAGAGCCTCCTTGGATAGCAAATCAACCTCTTCATTTAATTCATGCAAAATATGTTTGCAATTAAATCAATCCATGTTTGCGGTGAAGTCTCTTATTTGACTCATTAAAGGACGAAGCCTTTTGACCTGGAAACATGTTAAACCTTTTATCCAATCTATTACCACCTGTGAGTCGCCAAAAACTTATAGTTTGTGAATTTTTAAATAATATGCTTGGAACAACAAAGCCTAAAGAGCCGACAACTCTGCTTTGTTATTTGTGCCTAGTCTGGGAGCATAGCAGATAATGTAACGATGATTTTTTTTATTGATGTAAAATTTTTCCCGAGCTCCACAATTTGTAGGGTGTCCTTGACAAGCCTCGTCGAAAAATCCGCTAGGCACCCCTTCCAGGATCCGTGGCATAACCAAAATTATGGGTTTCTTCACTTTCATAATTTGTTTGAGTTCACCCACTAGCTTGATGACAAATCTGGCCACCACCTCAACATGAATAACTGTATTTTGGAAAATGACACTATTGTGTGCCCACCAGAGAAAATATACAAAGAAAAAAATA
This sequence comes from Picea engelmannii, assembly GCA_009831015.1. Taxonomy (NCBI): domain Eukaryota; kingdom Viridiplantae; phylum Streptophyta; class Pinopsida; order Pinales; family Pinaceae; genus Picea; species Picea engelmannii. The sequence continues at coordinate 426,398 of ML790977.1, forward strand.
TACAAAGAAAAAGGGGGTTGAGATGTAAATTTTGATCTCTAAGTTTTCTTTCCACCTTTTTACCCAGGTTGATAACATATCTCCTGGATGCATACCATGTAAATTTAGTTCTTTTTCAATGGTGTCCCATACCAACTATGCAAATGGACATTCAATGAAAAAATGTTGTACCGTCTCGACATTTCATTTGCATAGAGAGCATTGATTTGTACCACACCATCCTCTCTTTACTTCGTTATCTCATGTTAAAACTTTGTTTTCTATCGTCACGCATAGAAGAATTTTGTATTTGATCAAAAGCATCTCGTCCCAAATGAACTTCCACCACCACAACACCTCCCCTTCAAATGCTTCCTTTGCTAGTACCTTGTACCCTTTCTTTGCAGAGAAGGTTCCACATTTATCATCCCTTGACCAAAAGAGATAATCCTCTTCCTCTCCATTAAGCAGAATAAAATTCGGCTTAAGAGGTGCAACATAAGAATGTCATATGTCCACCTCAACACCTTCCATCTCCAACATCTCAACGCTCTTCCAATTGCTTCTTCCTATCTTGTCCAAGTCCACTATTGAGGCGTCCTTTAAAGAGAAAATCCCTTGATTATGTAACTTGTTTATCATAGATACTATGAACTTGAAAGCGTTTCCATAACCAAACCACAGATCTTCCCCTATTTTGACCCATCTACCATTTCCAATACTCCAACTCAGGTAATTTCCAAATAACGAAAAGACATCAACAAGAATTTTTCACACTATCAAACAATTTTGAGTGTTCTTTCTTAGTTGTCTTATCCAATCAATTTTATTCCTCTCTTGTAGGTACTTTGAAGACAAAACTCCGCCCCACAACATATCCTTGTGAATAAAGCACCACATACTCTTAGCCACCAAATCTTTTTTAAACCATATCAAATTCTTAATGCCCCATTTGCCTAGAGCCTTTGGCATAACCTACTTTGTCCACCTCACCAATGGATAACTCTTCTTTTCCACATTTCTAGCCCATAGAAAATGAAAACAAATTTTACTGATTTTATGAAAGATGCCTTTTGACATTTTTCTATAGAGGCCCAATATACCGAAATATTGTTCAACATCGAGTTCAAAAAGACCAGTCTTCCTCCATGCGATAACCATTGATGAGGCCAAAAAGAAATTCTCTTCTGGATTTTAGTAAAGAGCCATAACCAATCACTAAACATATAATCATTGTGTTTTAGAATGAAACCCAAATACTTGATTCCTTCTTATAGTGGTTGTTGGGGGAAGGAAAAACATTCATTCGACACTTGTGCTTCTGTCTCCTTTGTCCCACTTACTAGAAAAACAGACTTGTGTTGGTTTATTTGCATCCTTGTATAAGTACAAAAAAGCTAGAGAATGTTTTTAAAAACTTTATATTCCTCGAGATATCCTGCACCAAACAAGATAATGCCAAGAATAAAAAAAATGTGAGAAAGAATTTATGAATCAGTAATCTTTATGCCTTTTAATAGACCATCTCGCTTGGCCTCTTTGATAAGGAGACTTAGCCCATCCACAATGAGCAGGAACAATAATGAAGACATGGGACACCCTTGTCTTAGACCATGTGAAGATTGAAAGTGAGGAGAAGGAACTCCATTTATGAGTATGGAAAATGAAGGATCTTCAATGTAACCCATTATCCAATTTATCGTTTCTAGATTCATCCCAAGTTGGATCAATGAGAGTCTTATGAAGGTCCAACGAGCTTTGTCATATGCTTTAGAAAGGTCAAGTTTCATGACAAATGAGGAAATCTTTTTCATTTTTATAGAATGGAGGACTTCTTGAGTGAGGGAAACGACTTAATGGATTTGGCGATTAAAGAGGAAACCATATTGTTCGTTTGTAATTAAATCATTGAAAATTGGCTTCAATCTACACACAATGATTTTAGCAATGAGTTTGTAAATTAGATTGCAACATGAAATGGGTCGAAAATCCTCGAAAGATGAAGGCGATTGGGATTTGGGTATAAGTGCTATGCTAGTGGAATTGAAGGAGTTCCAGACTTTAACCATCCTTTTCGATTCATTGACCACTTTTAGCAGATCCACTTTAAGTAGGTCGTGGAATCCTATAAAAAATTAAACAGTGAGCCCATGTGGGAGTGGGCTTTTACATTTTTGAAAAGAATATAAGACTTGTAGCATTTCTTTTTCAACTATCTCTTGGAGTGCAATGTTCATTTCATTTGTAATGATGGAAAGAAAGAGAAATACCAACTTTAGTATTTCAACTATTGGGCAACCCACAAGTTTGAAACTATGATATTAATATGTAGAGAAATTTGTTGTGACAAATAAATTAAATATATAACGAACTTTAAGTATGATATACATTTTTCATAAATATTTTATTTAAGGTGAACTTTAAAATTTTCATAAATGTTTGAATTAAAACTTTGATGCAACATGTGTGTTTTTTTCTATATTTTCTAAAACATCAAAATTCCATCAACATTGACCATTCTATTCCATAATTAAAATTTATGTATATCAATTTTCAGTACCGTTATTTTATTTTTTGAAATAAATTTATGTATATCAATTTTCATTACCGTTACTTTATTTAAAATAAATATATACTTCTTTAAATTAAAAATATAAATTTAGAATTGATATGAGAATATATATGCTCATTTTTCTTTATTAGCATTACGAGTCTATGTTTATGTCATGCTTTATAAACTTGGTGATGCAGGAGCATCGCTCCACGTCAGCAGCCAGCCAACCACGTCAGCACGCATGCATTCAGAGTTGAAAGGGAGGTGCAACCTCATTCAAATTTGAATTGAATGTAATTTAATGTCTTAGGCTGGTGAGCCATGGAAGTTGTGCCTTTGAGCAAGCATTAGATAGGATCGGCTTTAATGCTAAGATCGGTTGAGATCTAGATCCAGGCGCTGGACTAGACAACCATTGATTGTAATTGAATAGGGTAGGTAGACCTGGAGGGAAGCGCTCAATGAGCCCTCAGGTAAAAGAGATTTAGATATCTCATTTTGAAAAAGGCAAGATAGATGGTAGAGATAGAGAAGAGAAGAGCCAGGGAGAGCTCGAGAACACCCTTGTACAAACAGGCATTTGCCATTTTTAATATATAAACATAAGCAGTTTTTCCTGCATATGTTCTGTCTTATATGCATGTCTGTAAGTGTTCATTATATGCTGTGTTTGTGTGTTGTTATCATGCAATTGCAGGGAGTGTGTTTGATTTCAGGTTGGAGGTCTTTAGGCTTCATACCAGGAGGGTGTGACAGAACGATGAGGTTCTGAGAGTCGTGCACAGAGGATGCACTTCTGAACTCTGAGGAGTCAGACAAAGACGTGCTGAGGCACAGGATTGAAGTCAACAACTTAGGAGGAAGACCTCAAGGTTGCTGAACACCTTGGAGGCAAGACTGTATATGAGAACTCAGTTGCAGACAGAATCACTGAGGATTCTGTAGGAGCTCTGCCAAGTGGGCATTGAGCGCATGCACGAGGTGCATAGAGGAAGGAATTCCATTGTGAGTTCGAAGAGACCAGAATCATTGAGGATTCTGTGGGAGCTCTGCCAGGAGGGCATCGAGCGAGTGCATAAGTGCACAGGAAGACATAACTGTTGAGTGTTCTTTGAAAGAGGAGAATATACTCCGCCAGGAGGGCGTTGAGAAAGTGTGCCAGCAGGCACAACAGAGGAAAGAACTCTTCGAGTTCTGGAAGTTAGAGGAAAGGTCCACTGAGGGAACTTTCACTGGGTTACTGAACACCCTGGAAGACTCAAGAAGAGGCTTGAGCAATTAGAGAGAGAGCCAGGAAGGTGTTTTATTCTCCTTCTGTAGGAGAGGAAAAGGAAGAGAAAATCCCTCAAGGGGTCTGAGTGTTCATAAGAAGCTCAGGAGAGACAACACCGTAGGTGTGCAAAGACTCTGCAGAGACACGAGAGTCAAAGAATCCTTAGAGGGTTCGGAAGGAGAAGAAAGCTCAGGAAGGGCAGCGTTGTATACGTGCGGCGAGACTCAAGTTCGAGGAGCTCGTAGAGTAATTAGACAAAGGTTGAGGCCTTTGAGACTCGGATATTCTTCCAAGCATAGGAAGGAAGGAAACACATGAAGCTCAGGAGGAGCAGCGACAACCGCTCGATCGGTAGGAGGACAGATTCTGGACCGTTGAAATTCTACGTCCAGGGAGCTCTGGAAGAAGGGCATAGCAGGAGGAGACCAATAGCCACTGGATCTCGCTCAAAATCCCGTAAGCCGTTGGATCGGGAAGAGTTGCGCGGAGATTATCTTCTGGAGGAGGAGCGCACCAGGGGAAAGGATCTGAGCCGTCAAATCGGAAGCAGGTACCCGTCAGCCGTAGATCTTGGACGGGACACATGTCAGCGATCCGGAGCGAGTCGAAGTTCGACATTTCGGGATTTCCGGAGACATAGAACGCTCGCAAGTTGGAATCGCGATCTGCGATTTCCCGACGAACGTTTTGGACCATCCATCGACGAGGAAACGTGGTAGGAGATCCTGGCGAGTCGACGTTTGGAGCATCGGGTTTTCCAAAGGCAAGAAATTCTTGCATATAGGAATCGCGATCCACGATTTCCCGATTGGATCAGAGCCATCCAAACAGCAGAGACACGTGGAGAGAGATCCCTGAGAATCGAAGATCGAGATATCGGGTTTTCTGGAGTCGTGAAACTCGAGCATAACAAAATCGCGATCTGTGATTTCCCGATGCGATCGGAGCCGTTAATATGAAGGATGCGTGTCCAAGGATCCTGAAAAGTTCGGGGTTCGGCCTTTCGGGGTTTCCGCATACAATGGAATCGTCGCATTAGAAATCGCGATTTCGCGATACCCGATAGAGTGACAAGGAAGCGGTGACGTGGAAGAGAGAGCCCGCACGTGCATCGGGGTTCGACATTTCAGGATTTTCGGGGACGAGAAACTCACGACAGGGGAAGTCGCGAAATCCCGAAACGCGAAGGTCCCACTGTCAGAGCACTTTAGTGGAGGACAGGTGTCAAAGGGTCAACCCTCGCTGGAGTCAATGCCAGGTGGCATCGGAAATCGGAGAATCGAGAATTCCAAGGGCATGAGTTCCACACATTTCAATTTCCTGAAGTCCGAAACTCCGATAGGGGAAGGACTGTGGTCTTGTGGAATGGCAGGTCACATGCGAGAAAGATTAGCCAGAGGGAGATAAGGTGCGCGGAGGTACCATCAGATATTGAGAGTCGGGGATTCCTGAGAGCAGTGACTCACGACAGCGTGAGTGCCGATTTCCCGATTGGGAAAATTCCCAATAAAAGCAAGGAACACGTGGGTGGATTCTCATCGGGGTTCGGGGATTGGTAAGACCCGATCCGGTGGCTGTAGGACTCGCGAACGCGCGAGGTCTGATTTCCCGATAGGGTAAAGGGAGATCGTCAAGAGTATCCTGTGGGTGTAGAAGAGTCCCGATAAGGGATTTGAAGAATCAATTTAGCTCTTTGGGCCCAGGGAAAGGAAGGTTCTGGTGGGAGCGGACGTGCCAGGTGGCGTGTTTATGTCAGAGTGGTATCAGAGCCGGATTTCATTTGTATATTGCAGGTGAAGGAAGACAGAGTTGCTGAGGACTCTGTAATGATTGTTTGCAGGTAGGAAACAATCAAGGAGACAGTCAGCAGGACTGTGAGAAGATGAAGCTGGAACACTCAGGGATGCAGAGTGACATCAATAGATCTGTTAGGGAGGCAAATAGATACAACAAAATGGCTACTGAAGGCCATAGAAAGAAGAGCAAGGCAGAAAGGCTTGCCGAATGGGATGAAGAAGAGACTAGAGAACTCTATGAACTAAAAGCAGACATAGAGAAGCTCGAACTGTGGATGCGGCAGGATAGGAGGATGAGACGAATGGGAAATTTGCCCATGAAGAAGGCAGAAGCAAAATGGCCAGTCAAGCAGCTGATGGTCATGAAACAACGCAGAATGTTGAAGAGATGGTTGAGGTATGCTGAAAACCTCAAGGCCACAGAGGAAGAGATGATTGATCACTGTTGGCCAGAGACTGGAAAGAGTCTCGATGATTGGGATGATGAAGAGGATGAATTGGGGTCATCTAAGGATCTCAAGAACTTCCAGGAGGGCATAGAAGTAGAAATTCCAGTTTTCCATGAGGGAAACGAGTTGAGATCAGTTGAGGATCTCACGAACTGTCAGGAGGATAGTGAGGAAACTTTGCATTTCCAGCTGGGCAATGGAAGGAGATCAGATGAGGATCTCGAGGACTACCAGGAGGGCAGTGGAAGTATCGAAGACTGCCATGAGGGTAGCAGAAGCATCTTAAACTGCCAGGTGGCCAGAGATGAGGATTTGAGACTGTCTGAAAGTCTCATGGACTCAGAGAAGAGTTCTATTCAACAAGGAGTGCTGATGAAGATGGGATTAGTTGATCTCATAGTCTGCTAAGAGGGAAGCAGGGACATCCCATATTGCCTGGTGGGCAGGGATGAGAAGATGAATTTGGATCAGCCAGAGGAGCTGACAGAGAAAATGAATTTGGATCAACCCGAGAAGCTGACAGAGAAAATGAGACTGTTTGAGGGTCTCATCAATTCAAAGGTGGATTTAGATCAGCAGGTGCAGCTGACAGAAGAGGAGGAACATCAGGATGGTATTTTGATGATTGGGGGAATTGAAGTATTCCTACCATCTACCCAGGAGGAGGCATAAAATTCTGTTGTAGATGGTGCAACAGCAGAACAATCACAACTGGAGATGACTGTCAGAAAAGAAAGGAAATTGGAGCAGGTGGGTGAAACTGCCCAAGCACAAGCAGAAGCAGATGAAAAGGATGATGAGCATTCTGAGGAGTGTCTCAGCATATTCAGCCAGGGAGCTGAAAAGCAGGAAGCTGTAGCATTGGAGCTGACAACCGAAGGAGCAGAAGAAGAGGATGACGAGCATTCTGAGGAATGGCTCAGCATTTTCAGCCAAGAAGCTGAAAAGAATGCAATAGAGGAGGTTGCAGAAACAGAGGAAGAAGAAGCAGACAACATATGTTTTGCTGATCCATGGGATCAATTTGAAGCCCTGGAGGAAAGGATAAAAGTGCAGGGCATGCACATCCAACAGGTGAAGTTGGAAATGGATGAGGAAGGCATGGGAGATCATGGTGATCTTCCAAATGGACAAATTTTTTTGCATCCGAGGAGACTGCAACAACTGGACCAGCCAAGAGAGAAGCTGGATGAAGTGATCGAAGAGATCAACAGGCTGATGTTAGGGTCAGCAAAAACCGCCAGCAGGGAGCAGCTGGGCAGAAGGAAAGAGGCAGTAGCAGCAGCAGCAGGATGGAGCAGATGAACGGCTCCAAAGACTTGTTTGGGATCCAGGAGGATTTCCAACAGCTACAGGGGAAGCTCATGAGCAGGAGCTCATGATTTTTGTAGCTGTGGAGTATGATGCAGGAGCATCGCTCCACGTCAGCAGCCAGCCAGCCACGTCAGCGCGCATGCATTCAGAGTTGAAAGGGAGGCGCAACCTCATTCAAACTTGAATTGAATGTAATTTAATGTCTTAGGTTGGTGAGCCATGGAAGCTGTGACTTTGAGCAGGCATTAGATAGGATTGGCTTTAATGCCAAGATCGGTTGAGATCTAGATCCAGGAGCTGGACTAGACAACCATTGATTGTAATTGAATAGGGTAGGTAGACCTGGAGGGAAGCGCTCAATGAGCCCTCAGGTAAAAGAGATTTAGATATCTCATTTTGAAAAAGGCAAGATAGATGGTAGAGATAGAGAAGAGAAGAGCCAGGGAGAGCTCGAGAACACCCTTGTACAAACAAGAATTTGCCATTTTTAATATATAAACAGAAGCAATTTTTCCTGCATATGTTCTGTCTTATATGCATGTCTGTAAGTGTTCATTATATGCTGTGTTTGTGTGTTGTTATCATGCAATTGCATGGAGTGTGTTTGATTTCAGGTTGGAGGTCTTTGAGGCTTCATACCATGAGGGTGTGACAGAACGATGAGGTTCTGAGAGCCGTGCACAGAGGATGCACTTCTGAACTCTGAGGAGTCAGACAAAGACGTGTTGAGGCACAGGACTGAAGTCAACAACTCAGGAGGAAGACCTCAAGGTTGCTGAACACCTTGGAGGCAAGGTTGTATATGAGAACTCAGTTGCAGACAGAATCACTGAGGATTTTGTAGGAGCTCTGCCAAGTGGGCATTGAGTGCATGCACGAGGTGCACAGAGGAAGGAATTCCATTGTGAGTTCGAAGAGACCAGAATCATTGAGGATTCTGTGGGAGCTCTGCCAGGAGGGCATCGAGCGAGTGCATAAGTGCACAGGAAGACAGAACTGTTGAGTGTTCTGTGAAAGAGGAGAAGATACTCTGCCAGGAGGGCGTTGAGAAAGTGTGCCAGCAGGCACAACAGAGGAAAGAACTCTTCGAGTTCTGGAAGTTAGAGGAAAGGTCCACTGAGGGAACTTTCACTGGGTTACTGAACACCCTGGAAGACTCAAGAAGAGGCTTGGGCAATTAGAGAGAGAGCCAGGAAGGCATTTTATTCTCCTTCTGTAGGAGAGGAAAAGGAAGAGAAAATCCCTCAAGGGGTATGAGTGTTCGTAAGAAGCTCAGGAGAGACAACACTGTAGGTGCGCAAAGACTCTGCAGAGACACGAGAGTCAAAGAATCCTTAGAGGGTTCGGAAGGAGAAGAAATCTCAGAAAGGGCAGCGTTGTATATGCGCGGCGAGACTCAAGTTCGAGGAGCTTGCAGAGTAATTAGACAAAGGTCGAGGCCTTTGAGACTCGGAGATTCTTCCAAGCATAGGAAGGAAGGAAATGCACGAAGCTCAGGAGGAGCAGCAACAACCGCTCGATCGGCAGGAGGACAGATTATGGACCGTTGAAATTCTACGTCCAGGGAGCTCTGGAAGAAGGGCATAGCAGGAGGAGACCGATAGCCGCCGGATCTCGCTCAAAATCCCGTAAGCCGTTGGATCGGGAAGAGTTGCGCGAAGATTAGCTTCTGGAGGAGGAGGACACCAGGGGAAAGGATCTGAGCCGTCAGATCGGAAGTAGGTACCCATCAGCCGTAGATCTCGGACGAGACACGTGTCAGTGATCCAGAGCGAGTAAGAGTTCGACATTTCGAGATTTTCGGAGACATAGAACGCTCGCAAGTTGGAATCACGATCTGCGATTTCCGGACGGGCGTTTTGGACCATCCATCGACGAGGACGCGTGGTAGGAGATCCTGGCGAGTCGGCGTTTGGAGCATCGGGTTTTCCAAAGGAAAGAAATTCTTGCATATAGGAATCGCGATCCGCGATTTCCGGATTGGATTAGAGCTGTCCAAACATAAGAGACACGTGGAGAGAGATCCCGGAGAATCGAAGTTCGGGGTATCGGGTTTTCTGGAGTCGTGAAACTTGAGCATAACGAAATCACGATCCGCAATTTCCCGACGCGATCAGAGCCGTTAATCTGAAGGACGCGTGTCCAAGGATCCTGAAAAGTTCGGGGTTCGGCCTTTTGGGGTTTCCGCATACAACATAATCGTCGCATTAGAAATCGCGATTTCACGATACCTGATAGAGTGACAAGGAAGCGGTGACGTGGAGGAGAGAGCCCACACGTGCATCGGGGTTCGACATTTCAGGATTTTCGGGGACGAGAAACTCACGACAGGGGAAGTCACGAAATCCCGAAACGCGATGGTCCCACTATCAGAGCACTTTAGTGGAGGACAGGTGTCGAAGGGTCAACCCTCGCTGGAGTCAACGCCAGGTGGCATCGGAAATCGGAGAATTAAGAATTCCAAGGGCGTGAGTTCCACACATTTCAATTTCCCGAAGTCCAAACCTCTGATAGGGGAAGGACTGTGGTCTTGTGGACTGACAGGTCACATGCGAGAAAGATTAGCCGGAGGGAGCTAAGGTGAGCGGAGGTACCATCGGAGATCGAGAGTCAGGGATTCCATAGAGTAGTGACTCACGACAGCGTGAGTGTCGATTTCCCGATCGGGAAAATTCCCGATAAAAGCAAGGAACACGTGGGTGGATGCTCGTCGGGGTTCGGGGATTGGTAAGACCCGATCCGGTGGCTGTAGGACTCGCGAACGCGTGAGGCCCGATTTCCCGATAGGGTAAAGGGAGATCGTCAAGAGTATCCTGTGGGTGTAGAAGAGTCCCGATAAGGGATTTGAAGAAGCAATTTAGCTCTTTGGGCCCAGGGAAAGGAAGGTCCTGGTGGGAGCGGACGTGCCAGGTGGCGCGTTTACGTCACTTGGGTTGATCGGTAGATATTATCTATATCATGTCCTTTGACTACTAAATGACCTTATACTTATTCCTTAAGAATATGGTGCTTTCTTAGTGGTTAGTTCTTTCGGGAATCCTTGTGGGTCAAATGCAATCTCAAAACTCAATAATATCATTGATTTAAGCAATAATATCAATAATAATGGACATCATTCTTTATGTAAGCAATGGCGGTGTTGCTGTATTGTGGAGATTATTATTTTTTTATATAAAATTTAATTAATATTTTTTTTTTTTAAGTAAAAAAAGAGGGTAGGACCTTCTATATTAGATAATCACAGAACTTTAGACAAAAGTACAGGGTCATGGCTATAAACCACCAAAAAAATACTGTCGGTATCCGGAAACTAGTATAACTGAGGGGCTGATAGCAGTTTTAGCAATAATACATATAGTTGAGAAGCCCCTGTCCTGCCCGAAGGAAACCAGGACAGGGGCTAATGGTCCAAGAGTGCATGAAACAGGAAAGCAATAAGCAAAAGTTAGGAAATAGTAAAACCTAATCATCCATTGCGCCGTCACCTTCACCCGCCTGCCAAGTGTGCCTCGCTGGAATGGCGAACTCCTGCGCGCACAGGGGACACTTATGCTGAGCTGGAGCACCGAAGAACGCGCCGAGGAGAATGTCTAAACGCTGGTTCATGAGGAGAATCCTGAATTCCATGTCCGCCAGGTGGCTACGTAGCTCGTAGACCAAGGCTAGGTGTTCGTCGCTAAGATGAAAACCATGCAGTTCGCCACCCGAGCCACTACGAGGAGCATTCCCCGATTCCGAATCCTCCTCCAAGCCTGCCGCTTCCTTTCTGTGCTCCGCTCGAGCCTCATTGTCCGTGGGCTCCTCAGCTTGAGGCGAAGGCGAGTCTCCCGGCCAGGGAATTTCTTCAACGAGACAGCCTGAGACTTCATCTTCTCTAATCAAGGTTCGAACAGAGCACTCCATGGCACGGGGTACCTCCATGCATGGCAAGTCGCCAATGGACGGGTCCTCCTGTACTATGCAGGTGGGCAGCTTGACCTCGTGCTCGATATCCCTCACATTATTCAAATTGGAAGTAAAACCATCCCTACTGCAGCCAGCTTTCCTCTCAACAATGGTGTCGAGCAGCCTTCGCCGTTCTTCTCGGGCCTTTTTACGAAGAATTGAGGACGCCAAAGAGAGAGCACGTTCCAGTTGCTGCTTTCTTCGTCGCTGCGCCCTGTGAGCGTCCCATGCCGAGCCCCGGCAAGACCTGGCACGCTTGCGGACCATTGAAACCGGGTCGTGAATGCCGACACTAGTAAAACACAGCGCAAGACTGAAAGTCCCGGACCAGAGCAGCAACAAGTGCAAATCACAAGCTAACCTTTGCAGACAGGTTTTCCCAGCGAACAAAGAGCCCTCACCAAAGTGCATAGCGGAAGTGATGGACTGTCGAGCAAATAAAATAGCAAATTTGCTCTGTCCTGGCTCATAAAATAACTCATAACTAACCTCCATTGAAATCTGTCCTTCCCAATCCATGACCGGACTGAACTCGTGGGAGCAGTAAATTGTCGGTCGAGGGAACCTCGCCGTCGTATGAACCCTGCAATGGACTGCCCCCATTGTTAATGCTAGTGCGTGGGTGGCTGCCATCCGCAGTTAAACCAACACTTAGTGCGTGTCCATGTGTCAATGACTCTGTGTGTCGTGTCACCCCATCCGGGGATGGGAAGTCTCTGCTAGAAAGGACTTTGCATCGCGAAGAGAGGGAAGTCTCTTCAGAAATGTTGGCCTTCCAGTAGATGAGATCTTCCTTTGAATCAATTCCTGTGTTGGCCAAGTGGTCCGCAACCTTATTTGCTTCACGCTTTATGTGAGAGGGTATTAGTAGGGGGGCATCCTCCTATTGAGCTACTGCTCCACAATACACTAATTCTCTTCATGTCTCATTACATTGCTTGAGCCCCTTTATATAGTGTTACCATAACCTAAGAACATTCTAGAGGAGGAATCTTCTAGAAGTAGAACCTTCTAAGAAGTCCTCTTACATTTATTATATCTAACTACCATAGTGGGCCTTATTTAATAATATAGTGGACCTAGTCCACCTTACATTGAATGACCTACACTATTATCACTATGGGCCCTCTAGGCCCCCCTACTACCTCTCTAGCTACCTTACATTCCATCCCCCTTATGAAAGCGTTGTTCTCAACGCTTGATGTACAACCATATACCAGGGTCCCATGGATAATTGTGGACCGTAATGCTGAAGAAGACTGAAGAACCAAAGT
>ML790977.1:443321-459410 GCA_009831015.1 Picea engelmannii
AGGGGATGCTTCTGGCATCATTTCCGTTAAAAATCTTTACTTAGCACTGGAAAAACATTTGAACCTCGAGTCTGATTTCTCTTGGATCTTTCAACTCTGGAACTGGAAGCTGCCTCTAAAATTAAAATTATTCATGTGGCTGGATGGGAAAGGAAAGATCCTCACTTGGGATGCGCTTCGTCGAAGGGGGTGGGAGGGGCCCGACTTTTGCTCACTCTGCCGCCAAGCACAGGAAGACGTCCCCCACATTTTAATTCACTGTGCCTTCACAACGGAAGTCTGGAACAGAACTCTTTCTCTTCTCAAGCTTTCATTCTCCTGGAAAAGCAACACTCTCTCGGACTGCTTCAATTCATGGCATTCGAATAAATCTTTGCCGAATGCTTTGGCTGTCTATATTAGTTGGCATCTATGGATCGAGCGTAATAATGCTCTCTTTGAGGATCGCACTCCTTCTCCACTGGCTTTTCTGCACAGAGTTCTGGTCTCTTTCAACTGGCAGCCTTCTTCTTTTAGGCCACCGATCCACAAAGCTATTGATCTCAATTTGCCTGTTGGGCACACCCTGGTGTGCTTCGACGGAGCGACCCTCACAACTGGCAGTTGCTGTGGCGCTGGTGGATACTTTAAAGCTCATCCAAGCAGAATCACCAAGTGGTGCCTTAACTGTGGTCCTGGATCAAACAATAAAGCAGAACTCCTGGGTCTTTGGACGTCCCTCTGGCTTGCATCCATGTGGCAGATTGACCATTTGCTAATTTGTGGCGACTCTCGAGTCATTCTGGACTGGATTTCTCAAAAGGCCAAGCTCCATGCTGTCCACATCGATTGCTGGAAACAAAGGACTCTGTTTCTCGCCAAAATTTTTTCAAACCTCAGATTTCAGCACATTCCTAGGGTGTTCAATGGTGTGGCGGACTCCCTCTCAAAGAGATCGCTTACTTCAGAGCTTGGTAAACTCAAGATCTGTCATTATGATAGAGGGGCCGAGAGCCCTACCACCATTCTAAACATCTTCTGAATGACTGATGTCCATCGCCGCGTTGCTGGTTTTGATTGAGTGCTGCTGTCCGAAGTCTTGAGACTGGTGATCAACGCTGTTGCTGCTATGCACAGGCTGCACATTTATATATCTTCGCTTATCTGCTGAAGCCGTATCTTGATTGTAACAAGACAGAACACTGCGCCACTGTTAATTGAGTGTGTAGTCTCTGTTTTTTTGGTGAGCAGGCCACTATTATCATTTCTTTGGAGATTCTACAGTATTGTAAACGATCATTATACTCTATATAATATCGAGAAATTTTTTTTTCATGAAAAAAAAAGTATATGGTGTTTTCTTAGTGGTTTCTTATTTGGGGAATCATTGTGGGTCAAATGCAATCACAAAACTCAATAATATCATTGATTTAAGTAATAATATCAATACTAGTGGACATTGTTTATGTAAGCAATGGCGGTGTTGCTATATTGTGGAGATTATTATTTTTTTATATAAATTTTAATTAATAATAACTATTAAAATTATATATATATATATATATATTTGTTTGTTTATGGTATAGGTTTATTTTAGAAGGAAATTAGAGTTTTTACTAGCATAATATTTTAATGTATGAATATAAAATTCACAGTTTACCAAATAAATAAATAGTGATTTGTAGTTGGAAAAAGACACTCTTCTATCCTTAAACAATTATTCATCACAAAACAAAAATATTATGAATCAAAACAAATATCGAGCAAGAGGAGAGTGAGGACTTTTCTCAATTGCCACTTCCAACAAAACCTCTTTCTCACCGACCTCCTCCTGTGCAATTCAAGATGGCTAGGGATCATCATTGATTTGAATTGGGTTGGCTTGGGTTCCCCCTGAATTAACCAAGTCCTCAACTTTCTTCTTTATAGTCTTATCCTCTACTACTTGAGTTATTGAAATCCCAATCCCAAAGACTGCCTTGCATACAACCTCAAACTTGCCTTCAAAGATTTGGATTGTATGCAGGATGTCATATTGTTCCTCTTGTTTCTTTTCCAAGGCCTAAGAAATCATGGACTTCACTGTAGTGTATCTAGGAGGGTAATATGGGGTACCTAGGGAGGTACACCCAATGAGAATATTAATGTGGTTACGTATGGAGGCCATTTCTAGTAAATAAGGCCCATGTAATAGTGTGAACACAATAAATGTGAGAAGGCTTACTAGAAGGTTCCTTCTCTAAAATGTTCTTAGTATGTAGATAACATTATTTAAGGAAGTATAAATAATGTAATGAAGCATGGTGGAAGAGTATTGTATTTGGAGTGGGTACCTCCCTAGGTACCCCATATTAACCCCTAGATACACTAAATTCACCATCTAGTAAACCTTTGCAATCTTAAAATACTTAGTATCCCTAGTTCTAGAGTACCCTAAGTCTATCACCCAACATTCTACTTCCTCCAGGAGCTAGGATTCAGAAAAATCTTATCTTCTATCTCGAACCATTTTCTCCAATTCCTCAACCCGTGCTTTCGTTGAATCTGAGCAATTTTCCAAAAATGTGTGCTCTACCTCCCATGCCCCTTTCTGATCCCTAGTTGTAGGTTGATAATTCTTGGAGGATGAGGTCACTCGAGCATTTCCATCACCATTCCTTTTATGCTCTCTCCCCCTTCTACTAGACCTAGTCGTCATCTTAGATCCCAATTACATATTCTCCCACAAGAAAACAAAGACCCATGTGACACCATCATAGTCCTGATGAGAGACAAACTAAAGAAATGCCACAACCTAGAAGCCACCAACTAATTTTATACCCTCCTCCCAAGGCCCAACCAAAGACCAAATAGAAGCAAACAACCTAAGAAGATGTCTACAATGCTAAGGGTAAAAAACCACCTGCTCATCCCCAACCATGCAACATAATTGAAACAAAACACCAGGGCTAAGTATTAGAAAGAGTAGACAATTTTACCTGGAGCGAAGGTCAGTTTGCACATAGAAAACATTATGATATAGAATCCATCCTTACCCCTATCACCATACCATGCCAATCACCAAACCTTTTGAACCACTCATTGCACCTCAAATAGCCAATTACTCCTCTCTTCTATGAAGTGAATTCCTCTATCTATCATTTCTCCACTCCTCTTCGGGAAATGATGTCCACTAAATCCCACAATATCATTTCTCTCTTGGCCATGCCTCAACTCTGCATTCATGGTAACCCACTGCATGTACTGCTCTATATCCCCACCTCGCAAGACCATCATACTCTCTATTGGTGGGAGGAGTACAAGTGGGAGGAGTCTTGTACTCCCTTCCTCCTTACTTCTTCCCCCTAACCTTGACATCGAAGCCTGACACTTGGCTTTGTCCACTCCCTACCATCAATGCCTCTCATGGCGGCGACATAGTGACAAAGTCACCTCCCCACTAGTGAACACCCCATTGAAGAATATATTATTATAATAATAACTTGTAATATATTATTTAGATTATATTAGAGAGTTTTCGTGGTTTGATTCTCCATTTCCATTATTAAAGAGTAAGGGTGATTGTTGGCACAGGGGGCAGACCCAGGGTTCAGCTCCAAGAGCGCACCAACAAGCCCTAGCTACTAGCCCTTTCGGCAGCATCTGCGAAGCATATGCAGTCTCACCCAAAGCAACTATGAGGGGGTTGCAGGACAAAGATGTCTACAACCAGGGGAATATCAAGTGGTTCTTATTGAAATAACAACATAACATGCATCTATCATTAAACTAGCTAGATCTTTCCTTCACAGCTATAGATCTGATCTAACACAACAATGCAAACAATAATACAACAACAAAAAATATCAAAGAATCAATCACACATCCACAACACAAGGTATACGTGGTTCACCCTCTCTCTAGGGCTATGTCCATAGAACTGTGCTTATGATTTATTAAGGAAAAGCATACAGAACTTGTCTGTGCTCTCAACTATTAGATCTTCTTTCTTCTCTCTCTTTCTCTCCCCTTCCTGCGCACCTAGCTTCAGGACTTGATCTTCGCACATAGCTGAAGATCTTACAATACCAGAAGGCTCTCTCTCTCATCACTTCTCTCCCCCAATACGATAATCTCTCACACAATAATAGAGCTAGATCAACAACAATATCATACCAATACTCAATGACCAACCCAACCCAGGTCCTCTTGACCTTTATTTATACATTACAATACCTCACCGACAACCTTAGGCTGAAACCTAGGTGCAAAAACCCTAAATACAAAAACCCTAGGTGTCTAAAACCCTAGGTCAACTTGAACCTCTTTTTCTGGGCTTTGCCAACATGTCTTTCCTTTCTTCTTGCACAGTGTTCCAAAGAATCCAACGGTGGATTTTACCACTTTCCGAGTCATCCTTGATCCCTCTCCCTTGCTAATCTGTCATCCTTGATCTCCTCATTCAATGACTTGATTTTCCGCATTTCGTTCCATCTTTTCTGTTCTTTTGCCCGCTTCGACCCAGTGACAATCACTGTGTCTCCTGCGAAGCTCACTTTTTTCCTTTTCTTTCTCGTTCTTCACTTCCTTTCATAACCCAGGGCCAACAGGCCCCCAACACTCACCTGTGACTCGTCCCGAGGCACTTGAGATTTGATCCTCTTGTTTTTCTTCGACTTTCGACTGCGCAGTGCAACCCTTGCTTTCTTCTTTATGCCTCCTTTCCGTCCTTGTGCAGGCTGTCTTTTCTGTGTCTGGTACCCAGTTTCAACTACACCTGGTACCTGGATCCTTGTCTTCTTGATTCTACTGAGAGCTGTGAGGCATCTGGTTTTCATAGTGCAACTTCAGCCGACTCCCATTCACCAAGCCTTCCTTCCAATATCCTTTCAATGTCTTCAACTGCGTAACTCCTCCTTCTGTAACATAGGCAATCTCATATGGTCCGAGACAATGCATTTTGAACTTCCCAGGGTGTTTAATAAACTTACTGTCATATAGCAGGACTAAATCACTTTGCCTGAATATCTTCTTCTTGATGTGTCTGTCATGATAGGCCTTTTCTCGTTCCTTCTGAATTTGCTGATGGAAGCCTGCAATGAATCTGTCTTCTTCTAGTTTGAACAACTGTGCTAGACTCTCATGAATGGTGCCAGTATCATCCATGTCTGTAAATGCAACAATCCTTAATCTTGGTACCAAGTACTCCATTGGGACAAGAGCTTCAAGACCATAAACCAACTTGAAAGGAGTCTATGTTGTTAATTTTTTGCAAGTGGTTCTATAAGCCCAGAGTACTGTTGGTACTCTTAAATCCCATTTGTCCCTGTTCACACTACAAATCTTGGTCAACACTGTTTCCAAGATCTTGCTGAATGCTTCAACCATTCCATTTTCTTGTGGATGATAAGGTGTGCTCTTTTGATGGGGGATTGCAAATTCTTCAGTCAGGGCTTCAACTGTCTTATTGATGAAGTGTGTCCCTTGATCACACATAAGGACCTGAGGGCATCCAAACCTGGTTATTATATCATCAAATATAAAATGTGCAGCTGTAGCTGCGCTACAGTCCTTGAATTCTCTTGCTTTGGCCCATCTAGTCAGGTATTCTGTCGCAGTGATAATATACCTTGCTCCTGTGCGCTTTCCTGGTGGGTTTATAGGTCCCACAAAGTCAATGGCCCATTTTTCAAATGCTTGTAGGGTCATCTGTGGTGCTAATGACATCTCATCTCTTTGGGATGGTTTTCCAACTCGCTGGCATACATTGCATGCTCTGGTATATTCTTTAGCATCTCTATGTAACGTAGGCCACCAAAGGCCAACTCGCAGAACCTTCTGCGCAATTGATTTTCCTGCATAATGTCCTCCTGCAATGCCTTCATGAGATTCTTCGAGGATCATAGGGCGTTTTTCCTCCATCACACATCTTCTTAGGATCTCATTAGGTCCCATTTTATATAGCTGACTAGCTATTAACGAAAAATCTGCAGCGCGCACCACTAGCTGTTTCTTTTGCGGAATTGTGTATTCTGGTAGAGCTATTCCTATTGATAGGAAATAGACTATGTATACAAAGTGGTCATCAATCTTTCTAATGGCGAGCAGCTGTGCATATGGTAGTGTGTCCTCCAGACTGGTAGGTTCTTCGCCATGCTGCAACCTCGATAGGTGGTCTGGGCCCTTATTCATTCTTTTTGGCTTAACTATGACAAAATAATATTCTTGAAACATGACAAGCCATCTGCATATTCTTCCCCCCAACACTAGCTTGTTGACTAGGTATTTCAGTGTGAAGTGATCAGTAAACATTCTAAAGTGTCCTTCCAACAAGTACTGGCAGAATTTCTGCAATGCATACACCATGGCTAGTCCCTCTCTCTCTATAGTAGTGTAATTGATTTCAGTTGTGGAGAGCTTCCTGCTGGAAAATGCTAATGGATGATCAATGTCCCCTTCTCCAGGTTGTGCCAATACTGCTCCTAATGCAATAGAAGATGCATCAACATGCACATGAAATTCCTTGCTCCAATTGGGAAAGACTAGAATAGGTGCAGTGACCATCTTTTGTTTCAGTGTGTCAAAGCTCCGCTGACATTCGTCTGTCCAACCAAATAGACAATATTTCTTTAATAACCTCTCCATTGGCGCAATAGTCTGAGCATATCCTTTGATAAATTTCTTGTAATGGCCAATATGCCCTAGTGTAGTGCACAGTTGTTTGACTGATGTAGGTGGTGGTAAATCAACTATAATTGCAATTTTGGATGGATCCACCAACAATCCTTGCTTGCATAGAATATGACCTAATAATACTCCAAATGGTGAGAAGAAGATGCACTTCTTCAAATTCAAAGCAATTTGACACTGCCTGCATTTATCCAACATTAGTCTTAGACATTCAATATGATTTTTCAACAAACTAAAAACAATCCAGTCATCAAAGTATGCTTCTAAAAACTTATGGAAAAATTCTTTGAATGCTTTAACCACCACCCTGGAAAAGATCGTTGGGGCATTCTTCAGTCCAAATGGAATTATTGTGTATTGGTAGGATCCCCACACTATGGAAAACATAGTCTTATGATGGTCCTCCTTGGCGATGCAGATCTGATGGTATCCTGAAAACCCATTTGTAAAAGAGTATACTTCTTGGCCTCCCACGTTATCCAACACTTTGTCTGTGAAAGGTGTAGGGAAGGGGTCATGTAGACAAGCATCATTCAACTTCTTGAGATCTACGCAAATCCTAATCTCACCTGTCTTCTTATCTTGCACTACCATGGGGCTGATCCACTCCGACTCTTCGACAGGTTCAATAATCCCTGCTTCCACCATTCTGTCGAGCTCAATCTTCACCTTTCCTTATATTTTGGGTTCAATCTGTAGGGTCTTTGCTTGACTGGCTTCGCATCTGGTTTCAAAGGGATTCTCATTTCTCCCATAGGTCCTTTGATTCCCTTCATATCAGTGAACTTGGTCGGGAACAAGTCCTGATACTCATGCAATAATTCTGTGATTTTTTCAATGGTAGCAACTTCCCAGTAATCTCTGACATTGGAAAGATTCGGTGTCTCCTCTATCCCGATATTGGCTTTCGTTATCTTTATCGACTGTCCAATGAATGGAAGTTCCACTCCTCGACCTTCCACATCTCTCTGACCTTCTATTTCTGTGATATTCACCTTCCTTGGATCATCGTCTTCGTCGACATTGATGTTGTAACACGTCTGCAGTTTCTAGAGGGGCGCAGTCCATTCATCCACTTCTCGCTCCAAGGGGAGGCCAGATGCCTCCTCAAATAATTTTTGTCTCACCATCTGTAGTGCATGATCTACAGAAGGAAATTCATTGTCAAACAAAAAGGTGGTTATAAAATTTTGGATCATACCTTCCCATTCTGAAGTGACAAGGCACAACTCTACTTGAAGGTACCAGTTAATTGGGGTGGTATCCAGCGTATTGACGAAGCTGTGTACCCATTTTTCTTGAGGAATGTCACTCCAGGCCTCTTCAAATCTTCATACATGGTCCTTTGGGTAGCTTCGACCTATGTACCATGCTTCACAACTTCCTTCTTGTGCTGAGAACCGCGATGTCATCGGAGTTCGACATTGTGTCCAGTCTGTAATATTGCTTTTATGTGTCACCCACCATCTTGCTAGTGTGGCTTTGATGGCCTCATCCATTGCCAACAACCTCTATTGTGTTGGTACACTCATCTCAAATTCTGATAAGAAGCTTTCTAGGGAGTTCAACCCATCAAATGTGGGTAGATTACTCACTATTGTGCCAATCTAGCAAACTTCTCTGGTTAGCCTAGCACATCTTCTTGTATATACTTCATACATCTGGTTCTGCCAATTTTCCAGCGCTTCTTCTGAATCGGATGAACATGCGCTGTCACTTCGCCAACTCAGATTTCCATCAGCTGTAGGGTTGATATAATTTTGATGTCTGGCTGTTAATTTGTAGATGTTTTCCAATTCAAATGCGTGGTCTTCATCTCTGATAGGTTCTGTGTATCGTGAACCTTCATCTGGATCTAAAGGTGCAACGACCCTAAGGATATCTTTCTCAAATGTCATGCGTCTTTTCTTTAAATCAACAACAGTGGAATTGTCGAAGGCCCAATCAATTCCTAACAACACAGGGTAAGGGCAGCTATCATCAACAATTTCAATTACCTCAAAATATGAAAAGGTTCTTACCCCATCGATGTCCACTGGGACATGCTCTAATCGTCCAAATGGGTTGACACCTTGCTGATTAGCCATGCGAAGCCTGATATGGGAATATATCAGCTTGGGTTTTCCCATCAATGCCCAAGTCTGCTTCGTCATGATATTGACTTCTGACCCTAAGTCGAGGACCACATAGTCTATCTCATACTCTCCTATCTGAGCATTCAAGTGTAGTTATTTATTTTTCCTTCTCCTTCTTCCAATTTGGTGAACTGCTCTATTCAGTAAAGGGTCTATTTTTCCTAGTTCATACTGCATGAGATCTTGTAATTCTTGAACAATGCCTTTATCTTGAATCAACTTAACACAAGTGTGCAATAATTCCATGAGTTTGCTTACCTCTTTCTCTTCTGTTGGTGAGGCAGATGGATCAAACGCCCGAGGCATGCCATATTCTTTGATTTCTGGTTGTCTCTTTGATGAAGATCCTTGATCTCCTTTGAACTCTTTCCTTGCCTCCTCAAATATCTGCCTTTCTTTCTTAGCATCGAACATTGGGGTCTTTTCTGTAGCTTTCCTGACTCCGTGGTCATTTTCATTCCTTCCTTGGGTTGCTTTGTCTTCTCCTGTAGAAGTGCCTCCTCGAGTAATAACAACGACTCTAGGGTTTGATCCACAAGGTTCAACATATATCAGTTGTACTTGTGGGTTCTGCTGGGGTCCTCGTTTTCCCTGAAGTTTATCCAACAACACAGGGCATTCTTCTACGACATGCTCGAAGGAGTTATAGTAACTACAAGTTGTGCAGGGATTCTGACAATCCCTTGCTAAATGGCATGGTTGCGTGCAATTGTAACAAATTATTTTTCCTCGGCCTTAGTCCATACCTCCTCCTCCTCCTCGTCCTCTGTAGCCACCATGAGGAGTGAAATTTCCTCTCCCTAGACAGTTGTACTGCAGAGTGTTTCCCTCTTGTTGTACTTCGCCTTGAATTTTGTATATGTCTCTCGACCTTTCATGCATGATATCATAAGCTCTACAATCCCGATCATCATGCCCCATCGATTTGCAAAATGTACAATACAAGTTTGTGTGTGTCTGGACATACTTCTGCATGTAATAACACTCACCTGGGCGATGCTTATATCTGCATACCTCGCACCATGGCAGGTTAAATTGCTTTAAGGGGCTCGATGCTTTCGATGCCGAGTACTCATGAAATAAAGGGAAATGTTCCTTATCATGGCCTTCAGATCTGCATCTTACACAACATATATCTTCCCTTTTGTCTTTTCCCTTATCTTTCTTCATATCCTCGACCTGTAAAGACAAACTAGTTAACTAGCTCATGATCTGGCTAATGCCTGAGCTACATATCCCATCGGTGCTAATTCAAGCTTCATGGCGATCTCCAAATATTCTGCCTAAGACACAATCTTCTGCTACATCAAAGGGATTCTTATGTGTGGTAATAACATAGGGATGAACCACTCTTTGTTATGTTTGTCGGGGATCTGGAAAGTTAATCGGCATGTCAGGGTCTTCAATCTCTGGTCGAACTCCCAAACAGGTTTTGCTACCTTTTGTTTAATTTATTTTAGTTCCGTAATACATTGTGACGCCGACTTAGGTTTCTTAAACTCTGCAATCAACATATTCTTGATCTCATTTAGGGGCTTAGGCTGTGCAAGTCCTTGGACAAGTTTCATGCACCATCTCAGTGCGCGGTCCCTTAGCGTAGTGCTTAACTGGGTTCTCTTGATGGCTTCATCAGTGATATTTTTAATATTCCATACGACCTCACATAGAAACCAATGTTGATGTGGGTCTTCAGATCCATCTCCTCTAAAGATAGGGAGTCTCATTTCATCTTCCATAAAGATGACTAGGGTTCCTGTTTGAGTAGATGCTGGGCTATTGGTAACAATACTCTGAAGACTCTGGTGGGTCTGACTATTTTGATTGCTAGGTATTGTTGAGACGATAAGAGGATTAACGTTACTTACTTTAGTAGTTCGCGCAGTTCTTGAGGTTTCTGGCTCGCTTTGGCGCAGTTCTTCAGCTTCCCCTTCTTCTGTTCTGGTGGGCTCTGGATTCTCTTCGTCGGTTAGATCTGCCTCTTCTCCACTATAGAAACCTTCTTCGTCGTAGTTTTTCTTAAATAATTTCAAGGTGAACTCGGCGGAATACTTTCTCACTACGCGTATGTCCTACTTCTGTGTCACTGTCTCTGTTTGAGATCTTGAAAATTAGCCTTTTCAGGTCTGATCAATCTACTGTATCTTTAAGATGATGTTTTCATGCAAGAGCATCTTGATTCTTAGCTTCAGGAAGTGCACAAATTTTCCTCTGGGCCCCTTGAAAATGTACC
The DNA here is from genome assembly GCA_009831015.1 of Picea engelmannii. NCBI lineage: Eukaryota > Viridiplantae > Streptophyta > Pinopsida > Pinales > Pinaceae > Picea > Picea engelmannii. Next base: position 454,335 of record ML790977.1, read on the forward strand.
TCTCGGCTTGACTATACGATTCTGTTCCGTCAACAACAAACTTAGTGATATACCCTCCGATGGTACTATAAAACCAATGATCTACTGCTCCAGATACAACGTTGTTGACTCTCTTGACCTTCTGGATCAATGCTAGTGTCCAAACCACAGGGGGTCTAGATCTAATTTCAAACTGTGTGTTAGATAACCTAGCCAACCGCTCGTATAGCTCCTGATGGATTCTTCCAAAGAAGATTTCGTGAATGTTGGTGAAGATGTATCTTTGTAGCCAATCCTCAGTGATTATTTTAGGGTTCTTGTTTTGGGCTTCAACGAAGTTCTTTTCTTGATCCTCTACCCACTTCTGAATCTCCGTCTTCGATAGGAACTACCTTTACATTCCCTTAAAAATATCCCGGTCCCGACAACAGAACCATTTGTTGGCATAGAAGCATACCCAAGGTTCAACTCCAAGAGCGCACCGACAAGCCCTAGATACTGGCCCTTTCGGCAGCACCTGTGAAGTAGATGCAGTCTCACCCGAAGAAGCTATGAGGGGGTTGCAGGACAAAGATGTCTACAACCAGGGGAATATCAAGTGGTTCTTATTGCAACAACAACATAACATGCATCTATCATTAAACTAGCTAGATCTTTCCTTCATAGCTATAGATCTGATCTAACACAACAGTGAAAACAATAATACAACAACAACATAGATCAAAGCATCAATCACACATCCACAACAGAAGGTATACGTGGTTCACCCTCTCTCTAGGGCTACGTCCATAGAACTGTGATTATGATTTATTAAGGAAAAGCATACAGTTCTTGTCTGCGCTCTCAACTAGCAGATCTTCTTTATTCTCTCTCTTTCTCTCCCCTTCCTGCACACCTAGCTGTAGGACTTGATATTCACACACAACTGAATATATTACAATACAAGAAGGCTCTCTCTCTCAACACTTCTCTCCCCCAATACGATAATCTCTCACACAATAATAGATCTAGATCAACAACAATATCATACCAATACTCAATGAACAACCCGACCTAGGTCCTCTTGACCTTTATTTATACATCACATTACCTCATCGATAGCCTTAGGCCAAAACCTAGGTGCCAAAACCCTAAATACAAAAACCCTAGGTGTCTAAAACCCTAGGTCAACTTGACTCTCTTTTTTTGGGCTTTGCCAGCTTGTCTTTCCTTTCTTCTCGTGTAGTGTTCCAAAGCATCCAATGGTGTCTTTTCCCACTTTCTAAGTCGTCCTTGATTCCTCTCCCTTGTTGATCTATCATCCTCGATCTCCTCATTCAACGGCTTGATTTTCCACACTTCGCTCCATCTTTTTTGTTCTTTTGCTCGCTTCGACCCAGTGACAGTCACTGTGTCTCCCGCGAAGCTCACTTTTCCCCTTTTCTTCCTCATTCCTCACTTCCTTTCATAACCCAGGGCCAATAGTGATGAATGAAATCATACACAAGATTTACAAAATATAACATTAATGCCATCTATGATATTTGTTCATTGTGGAGCCTGATTATCTTCCTGATTCAAAGGTTTTTTTTCAGCCGTGCTTCGAACCTATTCCGTAAAGGGGGGGGGGTGTGTGTGTGTGAGGGTTTTCCCCTTCACAACTGTCGCCAGGGGGGTGATGACAATTTTTGTAACCCCCTCAGCGGAGGATTTAGGAGCAGTTCCCCTAAAGAAAAATATTGGGAAAATTGCATTGTAAAATATTGCAATTTCGTAGTCAATCTAGACCATTCATTACAAGGTCACAGATCTGACGGTAGAAGTTATTTTTAGGGAATTTTTTCCTAGAATGAAACCGTCTTTTATGAGGGAATTGTATTGCGGATGTGTATGTTGGACAACTGTGAGGGGGGGTGAATCAGTTGTTACCGTGCTTAAACAATAATGCTTCTTTTAAAATCTTTACAAGGCACTCAATGATGATCACAATAATGCAGAGAGATAAACAAAGGCACATTCAACATCAGTCACACACATGTGATACAAAGAGACATATATTTCCTGAGGAAACCCATAAAGGGTAAAAACCTCTTTTTCTTTATATTGATAAGTAATAGTTACATTCTTTACATTATCATACACATGAGCACCGACTCATAATGAGGCTACAACCTCTGTTTTGCAAGCTGCAACTTGCTGAGAGCACCAACTCTCTATTTTCTCTAGAACCCACTAGAAGGAAGCACCAACTCCCTAGTTTCTCTAGCACCAACTAGATGGAAGCACCAACTTCCAATCATACATGCACCAACCTGTATAACAGAGAACAAGAGTTCTCCCTTGCACCACCCTGCCACCCTGGTTTCTCTGGCTGCAACCAAATGGAAGCTACAACTCCCTGTGTTCAAGAACCCACTTGAACCTATGAGGACAACAATCCTCCCTAGCACCTCCTAACCACCCTGAAATATTGATTCTTTGTTACTCAAACTTATTACAATGATATAATGTTCAACAATGGCTTACCAGACTCATCACTGTTCTGCTGCATTTAGTTACTCTGTCTGCCTCATTGCCTTCCTACACACCTCACTTGTGTTGTTTGTTCTTCTTCCTTTTATTCTCTTTGCTCCATGTACATTCACTATACTGTTCTTCTTATGTGCTATTCAGCTGCTGCACTCTCCTCCTTCTTCACACATGAATCACCTTCACCAACAACAACCACAACAAACTCCAATAGTGACAACAACCCCTTCTCTTCTTTGTACAGTGTATATATGGCTTCTGTGCATCTTGTGCATGCAATATTCACCATTCCTCTACATGCTCATACCATGCCAATATCCTCCACCTCTCAAGTGCTCTGCGTGATCATCATCGTAACTCTTCATCTTCTTTGGCCATTTTCCCACGCGTTCAGCATCACTGGATGTTATGCTGAGATTCCTCAGCCTCTCTGGCAGTTGAGACTCTTCGACTTCTCTGTGACAGTCGATCTCACCTTCTCTGTTTTAGTTATAGACTTCAGCGCTCATCCATCTGTCAATCCCTTCTAAGAATAGTCTTCCTTCACTGGACGAAGCTTGGAGACTCTTCATCTCCTCTGGCGATCACACAGAGGTCTCTTCGAATTCTCTAGCATATGTCATCAATGGTTTCTGGTAGTTCTACTATGTCGTGCTACATTCACCCTCCGATCTTTTTCACATTCATCTGCACCGTTGGATATGCAGTGAGCAAATCTGGACGGCCAGAATCTGTGCTCCCAGATCTACGGCCGGGATTCGATTCTAGATCCCCCCTGCCATTCTATCTTTAAGCGGAGGGGGGGGTTCCAGAATTGGGCGTGCATCTCTCGAGCAATCAGGATTAAAGTACCTAGATCAATGACGCTCAAGTGATTCCGAACCCCCTTTGCCATTCTGCCTTTAATTAAAGGGGGGGGGGGTCCGAAATGGTGGGGTATCGAGGAAGGGCTCCATTCCTGTCATGTCACCTTTTGTATCATTCTCCTCCCTACCTGATCGTGCGCCAAGGCTCATTCCCTTTAGTTCCTCCTTGTCCTCTGATATCTATCCATCTCTCACTGATGTGACCAAGGGTTGTGACTACAACCTTATGCATAAGGCGCTTTCGCGATTTTGTGACTCCTGTGGTAGGATTTCTTGTCATCTCTATCTCCTGATTTTCGAAACTTCGAAGTGGAGTCAACCTGCTGACGTCACACATGGATTGACACGTGTTGTATACTGCCATGTGTCACTCTGATTTGTGACTTACAGGTGCCTTAAGTGTTGAATTATCTTGACACTTGTCATTGCCTGGTTGTGCCACGTGTTCTTAGGTTTGCTGACGTGTCGGGTCGACGGTCTAGATCAAATCTTGATCCGACGGTTCAGATTTAGTTGGGATTCTTGATGTCAATATTCTTTGACATTTCCAACTCTCGATCCTCGAAACTCCGACAGGGAGTTGGATCAATGGTCCAGATCACATCTTGATCTGATGATTCAGATTCAGTCGGGATTTCACACATCGCGATTTCAGGATTCTTGATGCCAATATTCTTTGACATCTCCAACTCTCGATCCCCGAAACTCTGACAGGGAGTCGGATCAACGGTCCACATAACCCCCTGAGATGGATGGTCCTCCTGCTTTTGGGATTTGTGAGCCCTCTACTCCTTGCACTTTTTAAAGATCGTGCAGGTTTTCCTTGATCCAACGGTGGTCGGATCCCGCGCTCAGGTCTAACGCCTGAGATCTATCCTCCAGATCTGCGCACTCCTTTTGTCTTCATTCAGATCTGACGGCCATCAGGAATTCAGGATGAGATTCAATGATCACTGGAGCTTCTCCTTTGGAGCGTACTTTGTCCTTGTTTTGACTTCGCTGCATACTCTGATCTTGCCATCAATGACAAGCTTACTTTTCCTGATAATAACCTGCCAACAATCCTCTGCACTATCTCTTCTGAACTTATCGGGATTACTCTGCAACGTCTTCCTAAAATACTTCTGGTGCCCATCTGTTACATTCTTCCTGTACTCATGCCATATTCATTGCTGTACTTTCCATCAATGACAAGCATGCACTACCTGTTAAAAATTTTCCAACAATCTCCCCCTTTGGCATTGATGGAAACTAAGGCACCCGAATTCTTTTCTCCCCCTTTGACATCAATGTCAAAGAAGAGACATGCTCCCCCTGAGCTATTGCAGTAATTTTAGGAGGCATTAGATATTCAAACAATGCAAAACTCCCCTAACAAGATGGACTTTTTATGTGTGAAACGAAATGACACCCAACTTCTGTCTGAGATATTCAAACGGTGTCTTGGCTAGGGGCTTAGTAAAGATGTATGCAATTTGTTATGTAGTGGGAATGTAATGGACCTGAACAATCTGATTGGTGACCTGCTCTCTCAAAAAATGATATTTTATGGGAATATGTTTTTTCTTGGAGTGGAGGATAGGATTTTTAGACACACTGATGGCACTTGTGTTATCACAATGAATTGGGATCGGTGCAGTATATTTTACCTCTAAGTCTGCAAGTGTCTGAATCATCCATAATACCTGTGTGCAATAGGTAGCAACAACAATGTACTCTGCCT
>ML790977.1:471274-546871 GCA_009831015.1 Picea engelmannii
CCCCCTGGGACCCTCCTAGGAAGCACTCGGTACACACAAAACGAAGGGCACTACTAGAGGGACAATCGGACGCAATTGTCGAATATGATGCACCCACACACACATAGGAAAATAATATAACACATACCCAACAAGGGGTATGAGGTCAAAGGAAATGAGAATTTGGTATGCAGGTTTAAGAAGATATTGTATGGCCTAAAGAAATATACAAGGTAGTGGTATTTGAAGTTTGATAGGTTTATGATAGAACAAGGTTATAGTAGATGCCATTCTGATCATTGTGTTTATTTTAAAAAGCTAGAAAATGGACCCCTTGAACGATACTCGCCTTCATTGTATTATTTATTGTTCACTGATTCTGGTGAGCCCGAATGTTATGAAGAGGCAATGCAGGTAGACACTAAAAAAAAGTGGGAGCAAGGAATGAAAGAGGAAATGAATTCCTTGGTAAATAACTAGAGTTGGGGCTTGATTCAGTTGCCTGCAAGAAAAAGAGAATTGTAGAATAAATGAGTTTACAAGTTGAAGGAAGAATATGGAGGACAAAAATGGTACAAGGCTAGACTTGTTGTAAAGGGGTTTGAACAAAAGAAAGTATAGATTTTGATGAAATATTTTCTCCTGTTGTTAAGATGACTTCAATTAGGACTATTTTAAGTCTTGTGGCAGTAGAAGATTTGCATCTTAAACAATTATATGTAAAAACATCTTTTCTCCATGGGGATTTGGCGAAAGAGATTTATATGCAACAACCACAAGGGTATGAGGTCAAAGGAAAGGAGAATTTGGTATGCAGGTTGAAGAAGAGATTGTATGACCTAAAGAAAGCTCCAAGTATTTGAAGTTTGACAGGTTTATGACAGAACAAGGTTATAGTAGATGTCATTCTGATCGCTGTGTTTATTTTAAAAGGATAGAAAATGGAAGCTATATTATATTTCTATTGTATGTAGATGACATGCTTGTTGCAGGGTCTAATATGCATGATATAAATGTGCTCAAGAATAAATTAGCTAATTCATTTGCGATGAAGGATTTGGGTGCTGTAAAGAAAATCTTTGGTATGAGAATAAAAAGAGACATGAAAATTCACAAATTGAAATTGTCTTAGGGTGAGTACATAGAGAAGGTGTTGGAGAGGTTTATAATGCAGAATGAAAAACCTGTTAGTACACATTTGAACAACCATTTCAAATTAACTAAGGAAATGTGTTCCAAGACACAAGAGGAGATAGAATACATGTCCAGGGTCCCTTATTTATCAACAATTGGCAGCTTTATGTATGCAATGGTTTGCACAAGACCAAATATTGCACATGTAGTGGGAGTTGTGAGTAGGTATATGAAAAATATAGGTAAAGAACATTGGGAGGCAGTAAAGTGGATTCTCAGGTATTTGAGAGGTAATTCTACTCATGCATTATGTTTTGGAGGTTCAGACACTGTTCTACATGGATATGTTGATTCAGATATGGTGGTGATAAAGATAGCAGGAGGAGCACCACAAGGTATGTTTTTACTGTAGGTGGAACAATAGTAAGTTTGATTTCAAAACTACAAAAGGTTGTTGCACTTTCAACAACAAAAGCAGAGTATGTTTCCACTACAGAGGCTAGTAAAGAAATGATTTGGTTACAGAGGTTTGTAGAGGAATTAGGAAAGAAGCAGGAGAATAGAAGGTTGTACTGTGATAGTGAGAGTGCCATTCATTTTGCAAATAACTCAACCTTCAATTCAAATACTAAGCATATAAAACTCAAGTACCATTTCATACGATTCGTCTTGGAAGATGGACATTGAAGTTGGAAAAGATACATACTAGCCAGAATCCTGCAGACATGTTAACAAAGGGAGAAACTAGGGAGAAACTAAGTTCTTGCTTAGTTTCAGTTGGTATTCAAGCATGAAGGTGAAGATGAGAAATTTTTCAAGTCCAAGGTGGAGCATAGTCCAACAGGTACACCAACAGTGGAGTTGTTGTGACCAACCTCCAAGTGGGAGATTGTTGGTCGTGGAGCCTGATTATCTTCTTGATTCATAGGTTTGTTTCAACCGTTCTTAGACCCCATTCTGTAATGGGGGGGTGTGTGGGGGAATCCCCCCCCACAATTGTTGCTAGGGGGGGTCCATGGGGGGCGATGGAAATTTTTGTATCCCCCCCATGGAGGGGGATTCAGGAGTAGCACCCCTGAAGAAAAATATTGATAAAAAATGCCTTGTAAAGTATTGTAATTTCGTAGTCAATCTGGACCGTTCATTATGAGGTCACATATATGACGGTAGAAGTTATTTTTAGGTATTTTTTTCCCTAGAAGGACACCCTCTTTTATGAGGGAATTGTATTACAACTTTGTATGTGTGTGAATATTGTATTATGAGAGAGGAGACTGTGAGAGAAAGAAGAGGAAGTTACAATGAATGCGTTGTAGGTTGTATCCCTTCATTTTGTTGGATAATAATAAGGAAGGACTTGGCAATTTCTTTGGTGGACGTAGCCCACACTAGGTGAACCACATATATTCATGTCTCTATTGTATTGTGTATCTTTTGTGTTTTATTTCCACAATTGTTTTATTTTATTGCTCAACGATCCTGTTTTTCTAACAATATTAAGGCTAAATATAGAAGTTAACAATGATATTACAACATTACCTTTACATAAATTATCTTAAAATATAAATTAAAATGTTATAAAAAACAAATAATCTAATTTATTTAGTATCTTATCTTAATTTAAACAAACAATATCAATAGGTTGGTAGTTAATAACATACCTTCCTTTATCTATTGAAACAACATATATTTTCGAAATTGGAGAGGTGCTTTAAAAACCTTTGCTAATTTGCAGATTTATCATGGAAAAGGCATTTGCATATCTATTTATTGAAATGTCATGTTTATGTATTGAAATGACATAAATTTGTAGATATATCTAAATCACTCATAGATTGAAATGACAATTCTATAATTGAGAAGACATTTTAAGATCTATTGAGCATATATATATTCACCATTTCAAGGGAAAATGCATTGATCACATATCTATATATATGTGAAAGATTTATTGAAACCACAAACCTCAATGATTTGTAGATTTTCCAAGCTCCCACCCTCTATCCCATAGACGACCCTCTATCCCATAGACGATAATGAAGTTTCTAGTACCTTGCAAACCATTTCAAAGCACCACTTTAGTTTGTTAAGAACACCACTTTCAATTATAAATAAATTTCGTTTCACTCCAAAAAGTTCTTGTTTGCCCAAGATACGACCATTTCAGTCAGATATAGAGGTATAAAGATGAATATGTCTTTTTTTTACAAAAAATCACAGAGTTATTATTTTGATTTTGTTTTTAATTTCTGGGTTGCTACTCTTTTCGGTCTCTGTATTCTCTTTGTCATGTGTTCTATGCGATCTCGACAAATAAAAAACATAGCGGAAAGTGTTTTATTTTCTACGTATGCTCTTTCCTTTGTATTGTATGTGATTAGCAAATCATAAACAGAGATAAAACTTTCATTTTTCAGGTAAGCTAACTGAAATCTAAACCTATTGTTGTTGAGATAAAAAAAAAAATCTAAAATTTCATTTGTTTTGGGGTAACAACAACACCAACACTCTCATCCTCCTCCTTTAAAATTGTTATGTGTTTTGCACTAGCTCACTTGGTTGAAAGTTGCTTTATTTAATAAGAGTTCTTGAGTTCAAGTCTATTTTTTAAGTTACTTTTTTAAAAATCTCATGCAAACTTGATTTATAAGTTCATGCAAAATTGAGTTATCTCATAACTTTGTTGTAAAGTGCATTCACTTAAATTATAAAAGTGAATCACTATAAAATAACTTTAATATATATTTTTTTAAGTTATTTTTTGCATGCGACTTTATAAATTAATTTATAAAGTAACTTCATTGTAAAAGTGATTCTCACTTATTCTATAAAAGTGGGTCACTTCATTAGTAACTTATTTGTAAAAGTGAACTTATAGGAAAAGTTAAAGAAGAAGGGGCATCACCACATGGATCGACTTCTACTTTCCACATGGTTCTTTGGTTACCGTTTATGTCTTTTTTTAAAACAATCTATTTTTTCAAGAGCTTTCCATCCAAACTATCAATTTCATATTTTGAATCCATATTATTTGTATATTTTAATACGACTTCTCCAAGTGATTTTTTGCTTACCAATACCAACTACTTCTCATGGAAATCCCATATGGAGGATGTACTAAGAAGTAAAGGATTGTACTGGATTACCTTGGGAATAAAACACGCCCCCATTGATGCTGAAAACAAAGCCAAATGGGATAATAAGAATGATGAAGCATGTGGACTAATATGAATGTCCATCTCTCCTGATTTACAGTTTCACCTTCAAGGAATTGATGACCTAGATGTAGTTTGGGATAAAATTGAAGTTATGTTTGGTAAACACAATGTGATTCGAGCCCACCATATTGAAAATTAGTTAATGACTTTAAGTCCCAATGATTTTTCTTGCATTGAAAACACTTAGACCTTTACTTAAATATTACAAAATAGAGATAAAGGATGATCAATGCATATATGTTATTCTTGCTAAGCTTGGTAGTACATATTTTGTCTTTGTATCTATCTTTTTTTCCACCAGAGAAGCTCTAGGGAATGCTTACCAGGCTCCCACTCTTGAGTCTTTTTGTGATTCTCTTATTAGAGATAAAGATAAGATTTTTCAACTTGGAGTAACCAACACTATAGGTGTTGTAGGAAAATCTCCCTGCGGACAGGTAGATCACTTCTAAGGCTTGACCTTAACCCTAGATAGAAAAATGCTTAACGTGGACACTGACTTCCTTTCAAATCTATATAAACTAATACATGAGAAGGAAGGATAACAAAAGTACCTCTTAATCGACGTTTGTCCCTGCACGCTCCGAGTTGCGCTCCAATCCTTTGCTCCTCGCTGAGTTCTGCGGGCAAACCAGATACGACCACTTCCTACTCTATTGATATTAGCTTGAAAACAGATCTACCAATTAATGATAAGTTCATGTAATCATTAGACACAAACTAGAAAGAAACAGACCAAGCGTGTCATATTAATGAGAATAACGACAACAGTACTTACAATCGTAGATGCGAATGCGACAGCTTCGTCAAGTCCTCTTCGTCTAACCCTTGCTCGAAAGACCCACAACCTGGTTGATGGAAACTTCACTGATCACTTCTCCTTTGGCTGACTATGTGTTTCCTATGAGATCATAGGTTTCATGCTAGCCATTATTCCCCATTTCCACCATCATAGAGCTTGTTTATATAGGTTGGGAGGAGCTTAACCTCTTGAGTTATGTTTAGAACAAGTTGGGAACCTCCTCCTTAGATCAGGGATCTGTTGATGAAACCAAGAATTCGAGTGCAACTGCCTCCTATCTCTGAAAGATCCTTTCCTTATTCTCCTCACCGGGCTAACAACTGACCCAGATTAGGGAACGCTCCTTCAAAACGGGTATTAGAGCGCTAGAACGCTCCCAGAGAGGATCAAGGAGAGCGCCAGTGCTTCCAAAGTGGGCAACGTTCCTGTAGAGGGGTAAAGGAGCATTATAATGCTCCCTGAGGCCTTATAGGGGAGCGCCAGCACTCCTAAGGCTGTTTCAGGGGAGCGTTCACCCTCAAAACCCTTGATTGGAAGCCCTTTTCAGGTGTTAAGAGATGTTTGACTCTAGTGAACCAGTTCTCCTTCTTCAAACCAAGTACATAAGATGTTTTAAGTGCCTCCTTAGTTTCGTCATCATGGCAATATGATTCAACAACATTTGCGACACTTGTAACCAACTTGCGACACTTGCGAAAGTTGTAAGGAAGTTGCCACACTTACGACAATTGAGAGGAATATGCGACACTTATCCAGTTGAGTGATTTTGATGTGTAACAGAATTCCCCCCAAAGTATGAAGTCAGAATATGCGAACTGATGACTGAAATACTTTGTAGACGTTCAAGCAAGGGTATAGACTCGGAGAACCTGACGGAAGCTGCAAACAAACATCCAACAAATATCATGACATATTTCAAAACCCAAGGCAGACATACCTATGCTTGGGTGATTGAGACTTGTAAGGTATGGCCACCATAATATACACTGCGGATCCATAATTGTATTGATAAAAAGGGTATAGCCACCAAAGATACAATGTGGATCTATACTTTGATGACTCAGACTGATCGTAGCCATGAAAGATACACAGTGGATCTACGAGATGACAAGACATAGCCACGACCAATACAAGGTGGATCTATGTAACAATGTATGTGTTCCTTGTCCAATATAAACTCCTTCGCAACCTGGGAAAGGCGCATATCAAAGTGATTACTCAACCCAGGGTCTTCTTACCAATCCCAACGTGGTACGATGCCAACCATGTGAATAGATGTCTTGATGTCGAACATGGCAGAAACCACTTGATTACTGGTCAATGAGGTAAACCGTTAACAAGTGCGAGGGAGATCACCATTAATGTCAATGATTCCCAAGGTACCTTAGTACATTCCATCAAATGTGAATAGATGAGCTGAGGTCGAACATTCGTGGAATCATTCGATCAGAGGTCAATGATGTAAACCCACTGTCGAATGTGAGGAGGCCTGCCATTGAGGCATGAAGGTCCCAAAGTACTAACTAGTTTCTAAGTCTAATTCCCGGATAATGTGCTGAAGTCAGCAGGAATAGACTCGTCGAGGGACGACCTTGATGTATCCCCCATCAACGATAGGAAACGGACATAGAGATGTAATTGTCATATCAAATGGACATGGAATAACACAGGTTTTGAGGCAAGATATTTGGGATGGTTGACTCTCGAGACGGATACTTCCCTTGAACACTGAGGCACAACAACAAAACATGACATGGACCAAGACTATGCAATGGGTGCTATGACTTGCGTCAGGTGACCCAAGGGAGTGAAAGGAAACTCAAAGTATTGGCTCAGTGCAGAGGTTCAACGGATTATGATATGTGCAGATGACAAAGTGCCGTGTTTAAGGGCGACTCTAAGAAGTGCTGGATGATGTTCTCAAGAGACTGCTTGGCTTACTCCTTTCAATTTTTCCCCCATCCAGATAGATGAGTACCTCTTTTTTGATTTAATGAGCTCGAGGAGGATAACACATGCTCGATATAACTCACCTTCGGTAAGTTCCTCTTCCTTTGTTTAACGAACCGGAAGAAGTAAGGGATCGGTTCTGTATGGGCCTGTCGATGTGTGCTTTAACGAGTCCAAAGATAGAAAAATCGAAGGTTTTTCGGGATTATAGAGTTTGGAAAAACGCTTAAAAGAGAACTCTCTCAGTTCCTTTTTTGTACAATAGTCCAACGAGACCGAAAAAGGGTTAAACTATCGCTCGCAAGATGCCCTTTCTGACCTTTTAATGAGTGTCAAAGGAAGCAAGATCACTCGACAATATTTTCATGTTTAGAGAGTCTGAAAAGGGTTTAAAGGAGACTCCAAGGGGGTTACTTTTTCGTGTATTCATATCCAGACAGGTCCGAAAAAGAGATAAAATTTTACTCGGTTACGTTCTCATATTGTCGAGCTCGAGAACAAACTAAGACTATGCTCATCAGTATGACAAGGTGAATAACCGATCAGGACTGCCAGGAAACTTGCGATGCCAAAGCTACAAACCAGAGTTTAGCGAAGCCATTTACATCATTAGAGAAACCCACAAATGACCATACCTTATAAAAAATGGAATTCTATAAATAAGAATTGATTCAAAAATTCATTTACCATTTCATTTGCAAGGATTTTTGGAGTAGTGGAGAATCTCACTTTGGAGCAAATCTTGTTTTTCTCGCTGCCGGGGCTATGATCGATCATTTCGCTCGCCGTTCGAACTAGGTAGGTGCCCATCCCTTGCTCTTTAAATTGCATGGTTTCAAATTGATTTTCATGGCATTATTTATTTTAAAACACAAAGCCCTAAGTCGCCCCTCTTTGACCAAATCGGCCTCCTTTTAAACATCAATAAAATAGGGGGATTCTTTTGCAAAAATGCGTTAGAGAAGGGTTGCTGGGATGTCTACACCCTTGCAATTAATTAGGCAGGTCATTCTTGGCAAAAGAAACTCATAAAAGTTCTCCCCGAGTGCCCATGCCCCCCCAAAATCATTTTTCATTTTAAACATGTTTTAATTATTATTTAACCAATGTTAAAGGGTGTGGTAGTTAAAAAGAGTGAGAGATAGCTTTTAGATGACATGGGTAATTTGTTTTATGTTTTAAAATGTTTTTTGAAAATCGCCGAAATTATCAAAACGTGAGGAATAATGAAATTCTTGATTTTTCTGTTTTGTAGGTGTCTTCGGCAATCATGATTGAATGGAAAGAGAGGGAACACCAGATGGATGATTTAGCCGCTCTACAGAGTCCTCGTACGTGGGCCTCTTTGCGATCCTGTGGCTTGGTCAAGTTTTTCAAATTGCAAAAAATGAAGAGAGAGATTCTACTGCTTGAGCACATGATCGACCTTTGGGACGTTGCGGAACAGGGATTCTGTATTGGTACACAACTCCTAACCATTGAGTTGGAAGATGTGTACTTTTTGACTGGCCTCTCAAAAAGAGGGTTCCCTATATCTTTCACTGGACAGAGGGAATTACCTGAGCAGGTGGACGTGTATCTGGCACGTCACTGTATTCCGGGAGCAAGGTTGGTAGGGGGTAGGATCCCTATCAAGGATATATGAGATCTGCCTCTCCGGTCTATATTATTTGCTATCACAAGCGTGACCGGAAGTACTAGTGCTCATTTGGCATCGAGATCACAGGTGGCCTATGGTGTTCAGTGTTTAGAGCCAACACTGTTCAACTGGAGTGGGACGTTCCTTCAGAATGTAAAGGAACAGATCTCACGATGCAGGACTGGTCAAAAACAGTTCGGCTATGGCTCGTTTTTGGTCTCGTTCTTTTTAGAGCGCATCCCTCAGATGCAGCCTCAGATAGCATTGGTAGTACGCCCAGTGGATGAACCTCGGATGGAGAGGTGGACTAGTCTGTCTCCAAGACTAGTTTCGGAGTCAGAGTTCCACTTCACTGGTGATTTCTTTGCCTGGCTGAGACAACAGTTCCTCTGGATAGATGAATTCCCTTATGACGATGTGGACTTCCGTGGGAGTATGGACATGATTTTGCCCACGGGGGAAGACTGGGATGAGTCAGGTAAGAGATTAAGCCATACCTTGTCTAGTTTTTGTTTTTACGTTTTTTGATGTATATGCATTTTTTGGGTATGTAAAAGAGTTTTAACAGATGTTTTGTTTGCAACATGCAGACAAGGGAGCAGTGTGCCCAGTTGATATACCAGTACCAGGGCATCGTGGAGGCGCCCCAGTTGCAGCAGATCCAGTGGTACCAGTTATGGGTCTCCGGGAGGTCGAAAGAAACCTCCAAGGCCTTACGATGGGCATCCCTCCTCTGCGGAGGGGGGAAGTGCCTTTACATCTGTAGCGACACACTGTAGGGGTACCAGAGAATATCAATTCTCTGTTGAGGCATGTAGTGCGTGCAGTAGTATGTTACTCACAACACAACGAAACGCGGGCATATTAGAGTCTCCCTGTGATCATGTTTTTTGTATGCCTTGTCAGGCGATGTTGTATGGGTGAACAGACCCAAATTTTTGCCCTTTTACACACTTTTTGATGTAAAGCAAACATTTCAGTCACGCCATATATATATATACATACAGTTTCAATTTTTTATGATGCCGATGATTTGTACATGATGATGTCTGTGATGTGTTTTAATTTACATGTAATGTACAGTTTTTTCTTTCCTTGAATCTTATCTGTGAGCTAAATACCGATCCATGATATAATTAGCTAATGAATCTGAAACACTATTAAGTTCTCTCGGAATGTGTCTATATTCAATGTAATCGAACATTCGTTCAAGACGACGAACTTGCAAGTGTAGATGTAGCAAGATAGGACTACGGATGGCGTAGATGCAGTTGAGTTGATAAACCACGAGTTGGGAGTCTAAGTAAATAATGATACGAGAGATACCTAGGGAGGAGGCTTGGGTCAACAGTCCGATGACAGCATGGTATTCTGCAATATTGTTAGTTGCTGGTCCTAAACAGATGCCTCCTGAACTCACCACCTCGTCAAACTGATAAATAACCCATGTTGCCGAAGCAATGTTCTGGGTATGTCGGCTGGCGCCATCCATGAACCCAAAAAAGATAGGAAAGGTAGATGTCATCTGCGCATGAAAACAAAGGCACAGTCATGAGAGGCAACGGTAAAGACTCGAGCACGCGAGAGAAAAAGGCACACCAAACTAAAATACAATAGTGTACAAAGTACAGATGCTAGGTGATCTAGGCATAGTATTTTTTAAGGTAAAGCCCATTTCGGGGCTCTCCCAGGGAAATTCCATCATGATATACTAGTTCATAAGCCCCTCTGTGTAAAACACGCTTCACGATGTAAGGACCGTGCCACATAGGTTCTAAATTTCATGTTCCCAATTTATCGTGTGCTTGGTCGTAAACGAGGACTAAGTCTCCTTCTCCAAAGGCTCGAGGTTGGACGAATTTGTCATATTGACTCTTGATTCGTTTCTGATGTGCCTCATTAACGAGGGCAGCATCGCGGCGTGTTTCATCCAGCTTGGATAGATACAAGAATCGTTCTTCTTCCGTAGAAGTATGGGGCAAGAGTTCTACTTTCAATTTGAGTGATGGAATTTCACACTCGATTGGTAGGACGACTTCAATGCCATAGACCAACTGGAAAGGAGTGAATCCGGTTGAGGTTTTCACCGAAGTGCGATAGGCCCAGAGAGAGGAAAACAATTGTAAATGCCACGTTGTTTTTTTTCCCCCTACCATGCGTTGGATCATGGTTTTTAGGACTTTGTTGATAGCCTCAAATTGCCCGTTCGCTTGAGGGTAGTAGGGGGATGAGTTTTCATGGCGAAAACCCAATTTGACATGTAACTCACTCATCATCTGGTTTTTGAAGTGTGCACCGTGGTCGGTGACGATGGGACGTGGTACACCAAAATGAGTAATGACATGGTTGAAGAGGAATAGAGCTGCAGTACGACCATCATTCAGGAAGGTAGGCATAGCCTCAGCCCATTTGGTGAAGTAGTTGACGACGATGATGATGTAACTGTGCCCCCCGGCTGAGGTAGGCTTACATTGCATGAAATCGATACCCCATTTGGAAAAGGGGCCGATGGCAATAATGGGGTGCAGCGTAGTAGGGTGGGTGCGTGCCTTCTTGTTAAAGACTTGGCAGGGTGGGCATTTTTTGACGGCCTCGATGCAATCTTTGAAAATCGAGGGCCAAAAGTAGCCGGCACGTAATATTTTTTGGGCTGTGGCCATCCTGGAAAGGTGACCGCCACAGGCGCCAAGGTGACAATCGTTCAAAACGAGTTCAACCTCTTCGTGAATTAGACATCGTTGAAGGATGGTGTCAATACCACGACGATACAAAGTGTCACCGAGGATGAGGTAACAACGAGAGTGGTGACGGATGCATCAACGCTCTTCGCGAGAGATGTTGGGTTGGAAACGTTGGGTTTGAAGGTAGAGGAGGATGTCTCCGTACCAGGGGTCAGAGGTGCTGATGAGGAAGAGAGACTCATCGGGGAGAGAGTTGGTAGGTTCAATGTTTTCATCGACACCTAGGAGAGCGCAGATAAGCTCGGCAAACACCCGGGATTTTTTGGCTTTAGCCTTCGTAAACTCGAGATCGAATTCTTGAAGAATAACGATCCATTTCGAATATTTTCCCCCAAGTACTTGACGCGTCAAGACATGGTACATGGGGTTGGAGTCTGCGATTACCGTGGTGGTGCGTAATAAGATGTAGTGGCGGAACCTTTGGACAACAATTGTTGATGATATTACTAGGTTGTACACATTTGACAACTTTGGGTCATCATCTTTTCCATTAGTTTTTGTTGCTCATAGAGATGACTTGAGAAAACTTTGGCATGAGAGGTTTGGTCATCTAAACTATCGCTCAATGAAAAAACTATGTAATAAGCATATGGTGATTGATATTCCTCTCATTTATTGTCGAGATGGTGTTGGTGTAGGTTGTGTTCTCAGAAAAAATCATTGGGAAATTTTTGACAAACGTACCTCTTAGCATGCCTCAACCCATTTGCAACTTGTTCAAAGTGATTTGTGTGGTCTGCTTTATTCTCTTTTTTTCTCTAGGTACAAGAACTTATTAAATTTCCTTGATGACTTCTCTAGATGTACTTGGGTTTACTTCTTAAAAATTAAGAGCGAAGTTTTTGACATGATTTTGACCTACAAGGCCCTTGTAGAAAAACAATATAGACATCAAATTCAAAGGTTAATAACATATAATGGAGGAGAATATGTGAACACAAAATTTACAAGTTATTGCACTTCACAGGGCATTCAAATGCAACATATTGTTCCATATACACCACAACAAAATGGTGTTGCTGAGAGAAACAATCACACATTAAAGGAAATGTCTAATTGTATGATCCAATCTAAAGGATTAAGTCTTAATTATTGGGAGGAAGGCATCAAATATGAAAATTACATAGTAAATCTCACTCCCACAAAGGCTCTAAAAAATATAACACTAGAAGAAGCATGTACTAAAATTAATCCAGATGTAAGTCACTTGCATGTATTTGGTAGTATAGCATGGGCTCACATTCTAGATAAGAAAAGGAAAGCATTGCAACCTAAAAGTGAGAAGTGTATTTTTGTTGGATATTTTGAAGGTGTCAAAGGTTACATACTTCTTTAACCTCATTTCAATGAAATTATTATTAAAAGAGATGTTAAATTTGATGAAAATATCTTGGCCCGTGAGCCTAATTCGATGATTGTGCCATCTTTGGCTTGTGAGCCATCTTCAACGTTTGAGCCATATTTTGTTCCTATTATGGTTTATTCTTCAAATTCTGACAATGAGGATGAAAATCCACCTTTGCCTGCTCACCTTCCTTCATATGAGTCCATTGAACATGAACCTACACCAACACCACCGCTTCCCAAATAGGTCCATTCAACACAAGAAGAAGATAATGATATTGTCGGTGATCCTTTAGATCAACGTTAGATAAATTCATAGCTCCAATGAGCCTCTTTTCTTTTGGATAAAGTTCAAAGACTCATTATCTAGACACATTTGCAGAAGCTTTTGGCCATCCAGACTGGGACACAACAATGAATGAAGAATATCATTCCTTAATGGTGAACGATACTTGGGATCTCGTACCTCTTTCGAAAGGAAGAAAACTTGTCCACTGTAAATGGGTGTATAGATATAAGTATGAATCAGATGAAAGTGTTGAAAGAAACAAGGCCCGATTAGTTTCCAAATGATTCTCTCAAGTTGAAGGAATTTACTACAATGAAACCTTTTCCTTTGTAGCCAAAATGAATTCCATCCACCTCATTCTAGCCCTTGCTACCTCACATAAATGGGAGGTCCATTAGATGGATGTTAAATCTATCTTCTTGCATGGGGATTTGTAAGAATAAATCTACATGGAGCAAACTCTTGGCTATGTCTAGAATGACTCGATCATTGTTTTTCTCCTTAAGAAATCTCCTTATGGTATTCAACAAGCTCCTTGAGCTTGGTATGCCAAAATGGACAACTTTCTTTTTGACACTGACTTTTCTAGATGTCATTTTGACCCTAATGTCTATACCAAGAAAGGATGAATCCATCTCATAATACTTGTTATTTATGTTGATGACCTTATCCTCACTAGTAGTGACCCTAAATTGTTAACCCATGTGAAATACAATATTAAAAAGTAATTTGAAATGAAAAAATTAGGGTATTTGTATTATTTCCTTGGCCTCCATATTTTACAATCAAAGGAAGGTATTTCCCTTTCCTAGTCTAACTATTATTGTGAAATTCTTTGACACTTTCACATAGAATATTATCAACCAACCCCCTCCCCTTCCAATCCGGAGTCAATTTTTTTGCCACCTGTACTACTCCCAAAGTTGATACCCCTTTGTATCATCAGTTAGCTGGTATCCTCTTGTATTTGACTCATGCCTGTCCTGATATTTTTTTTGTTGTTGGTCTTGTTGCCTAGTATATGCAAACACCCCATGAGATCCATTGAAAATCAACAAAAGGGATACTTAGGTATGTCTAGGGTACAATTCAGTTTGGGATACATTATAGTTCAGGGGGGACTCCTTTTTTGGTTGGTTTCACTAATTCAGATTGGGCCGACAACCCTGATGATCGAAAGTATACTGCAAGTTATGTTTCCAACGTTGGTTCCAGACCTATCACTTGGGCTTGAAATAAAAAATAGGTCAGTTCTCTTTCTTCAAAAAAAGAAGAGTACCAAGAAACAATTAATGCAAGTCAAGAAGCCTTGTGGCTTCGACAGATCCTTTCAGAGTTTGTATTTCATTAGCAACATCCGACCACCCTCTGGTGCAACAATTAGAGTTCCATCAAGCTTGCCAAATATCTAATCCAACATCAGTGAAAAAAACACATCGATCCACACACACACTTCATTAGAAAGCTCATCATTGATCGAGTTATTGAAGTTCTCTTTTGTCACACTGTAACAACCCCATAACTACAAATATATTTTATCAATATAAAGACACAATTGAGATTATTTTTCCACCTTCCTACATGAAAATAAATATTGGAAAGTTAATAAATTCACAATATTGGGTTGTAAAACCATTTATATATGGAAAAAGGGAGTTGACAAAAGTATACAATGACCATCAAATAGCCACCTAATCATTTGATTTTTCATCCTAGAATGCATTGCCACAAGATATGTATAGTTATGGATTGTAAATAAACTACATAAAATATATGTTTATTGTTCCACTATTTATTTAATCATAATCCACAAACCTTATCCTATCCTATGAACCCTTTCAGAGAATCAACCCAGTAAATGCTCTAAAATTTTTGTCTTGTCAAGTTTGACATCATGTTGGTTAATATCATAGCTTAAAACAAGGCATGTACCGACACAAACATTGACATCACTAGGAAACTCCTAATATTTTAAAAAAACTAAAGAAATAATACATGGAGAAAGAAATTAATGTTCAAGTCACACAGATCTATTTCCCATGAAACTTTTCTAGAAGTTGTACATTTACTTGTAGAAATTTCTAAGAATTAAGCATGATATTATTGATTCTCTTTGATATATACATTAGATGCTTTAGGCACTCCCAAGTTGACTATTCTTGGTAAATGCAAACATTGACGTAATTCTTATCTTTTTCCAGAGTGGCATTTACTTAAAAATTTAAACCAAGGAAATGCTCACTCTCTCCACAATAGTAGTTCCTCAAATAAACATGTCTCTTAAGTAATGTAATGAGTTAATCCCAACCTACTAAAACATTTAGTTTTTATTTTTTTCACTTTCAATGCATTTAATGTTTCCCACTTCAGTGTAGATTGAGGATTGAAGATCTATAAAACAACTTGCATAGAATCAATTCTTTGACTTGGTTAGATAACTACGTGTGGGTTTATTAGAGAGACATAATATGAAACAAACTCATGATTAATAAGATTTAAAAATAGATGAGATGCATCTATATTAGATATAAAAAAAGAGTTAATATAAAACAAATATTATACACACTTATGATCAAATAACATACACACATGCTAAGTGTAGTACATGTCTGAATTGTTAATTTTAGAAACTTATATTCCTAAGGGATAATACCATAAATAATGTTCTATTAACATTGAAAGCCTACAATTTTTTGAGGGGGAAATGCGTAACAAAAGAACATGTTGCAACATCAAGTATTGATGGTTCATCACTCATCCCCTAGATTCAGTCGTTTGGGTGGTCAACCTACATCTAGATACAGTTAGTCAGGCGATCAACTAGATATATACATCAATCAGTCGAGTAGATGACATGCCTATCGGTCGGACAATCAACCAACATTCAAAGATAGTCAAGCGATGGATCGACCAACCCAACAATCAACTACGAGTTGGACACATGGATGGTCAGTTCGAGCATCCTTGTTGAGTTGAATTGACAGTGCGAATTTGGCAGAGTCAACTCTAATAACTTATGGTTATATGTGGACAAGATCTTCCCGATTATATGGAAGTTGGTTAGATCTTGAGGCTATAAATAGAAGACCCCTTGGATCATTATCATCAGGTGATCGAGTTGAT
Organism: Picea engelmannii; assembly: GCA_009831015.1. Taxonomy (NCBI): domain Eukaryota; kingdom Viridiplantae; phylum Streptophyta; class Pinopsida; order Pinales; family Pinaceae; genus Picea; species Picea engelmannii. The sequence goes on from ML790977.1 coordinate 487,494, forward strand.
ATCATATTGAGATATCAAGATCCAATATGCATTGTGATTTTCTGATAACAATGCGCTTTTCCTAAGTGTTGTAATGGTGTATTTAGACACCACCTTTGTCTTTGAAATTTTATTCCCTCATCGATTATCTGTAGAATTTTCTATTAAACATTTAAACCTTGCCTTTTATTAAACCTTGCATTTTATTTGAAAACCTTTTTGAGTCAGATTTATTGTGTGATTGAATCTAGGTGGGTAGTTTGTTGATCAAAACCTTTGAAATAGAACTTTCTATCTAGATATCAAAGATGGCTTTGAAGACTGATCCTGTTGTTTTGAACGAATCAAATTATGAAGTATGGGCACCATACATGGAAACCCTACTGAAGAGTAGAGAAATGTGACAACATACAAAGATTGTGATTCTAAATCCAACATACGGTAAGGCAAAGTTCATTGTTGATGGAAAGAAGGATGAGGTTGTGGTGGTCATCATGACTTATATCTCATGGGATATTCGGTTTCACCTCAATGGAATTGACTTCCATCATCAAGTATGGAAGACGTTGAATTCATTGTTCAACCGATTTGATGAGAGTCACGTCATGTAATTGGAGAAATAGTTGATCTCTCTCGATCCTTATTCTTTTAACATAATAGAGGACTATTTGGTGCATGCCAAAGAACTCAAGTTGAAAGTGGGAGAATGTGGAAAGAACAATCAGAAGAAGGATGGAAAAATCATTGAGTTGGTCTTGGTGAATTTGAGAACACCATTCAACGTGGTCGTGTCAAATTTCCACTCTAACTGGAAAGTACGAAAGGAAGATGGTAAGGATTACACCTTTGAAGCTTTCTGTGGCCTTTTGATTACTAATAAACACAGATTGTTTGAAGAAGGAAATATTGGGGGTAAACATCAAGCCCACTTGCTCAATGGAAAGAGAAACTCGTATCCCAGGGATAGAGTACGAATTGATACCTCTACATAGAGACTTAGATTCCATGACTAGAAACCTATATTCCACAGACAAATGCACCCCAACAAGTTGAAAGAAGAAGACATGCTAGTACTGTGGAAAGACTAGACATGTGGAAACAATATGCTATAAGAAGAGGGATGATTTAGAGAAGAAGGTTAAACGCTTGGAAGGAAATGTGACATATGAACGTCGACCCACTAATAATTTCACCTTCAAAGTCAAAACTTCTCATGCCTTATTGTCTCATTTTGCACAGAATGAATGGGTAGTCGACGCTGGGTGCACTCATCACATGACTAAGGATGCATCCTTGTTCATTTGGTTGGGTGAATCTAAGGAGAGGAAAATCTATGTTGCTGATGATTTTTCTATGGATACAGCTGGTCAGGGTGATGTTACCTGTCGACATGGGAAAATTGTCGACATCTATCATGTGCCAAAACTTAGTGCCAATCTATTGTTTGTTGCTCAATTAACATAGACATATAATATTTTGGAATTTTGGTCAAATCAATTCTATGTTTGTGATTTGAATAAAGGTAAGCCAATTTTTTTCGGAGGGCTTATTGACCTAAAGGAAAGTTTGTATAAATTATGTGACACAACTCGACCTGACAATGAACCGAAAGCTCTTGTTGCTCACACTAATGAGAGAAGTCAAATTTGGCATGAAAAAATTGAACATATGAATTTTTGAAGTCTGTACACACTAGAAAATCAGAACATGGTTGTTGGTTTACCTAAAGTGTTTCCTCCTGAAGTAGTTTGTAAAGGTTGTGTGCAGTGTATTATGAAAATTATTTGCTCAATTTCATATCGACTTGAGTTGTTCCTTCCATGACTCTAGGCGGATGATGGTGTGGAAAGAAACCTTTAGTTGGTCACCTCTGTGTGTTTGGATGTATTACCTAGGTTCATATTTCTGATGATTGCGGAAATAAGTTGGATGCAAAGAGTCATGCTTGCATCATGATGGAATAATTTGAAGACTCGAAAGCCTATCGAATTTTTTATCTTATAAAATGACAAATCATTATCAAATGTAATGTATGGTTTGATGAGAAGTCTTCTCGTATTAATTTGTTGAATGCCTCCTTTGGATTTTTGTAGGATGATCCCTTTGATGTTGTCTCAAACATTGGTTTTCCCGTTCCCTTTTTTAGTTATTCTGTTAAGTACCTAAACCAGATCTGCAAATATACTTCAGAAATAACCAAGAATAAACCATAAACCATTCACCATAACAATGAACACAAGAAATATCCAAAACCCTTGAGGTAGGGTAACACCATATATTAATCCTTATGGAAGGATAAAACTCCTCAAGCAATCCTTGCTTGTACAATCACAATATTCTTCACTATGTTTCATTACTTTGCTTACACTTCTTTATATAGCTCTCCCTATCTCCTAGGAACATTCTAGAGAGCCTTCTCACATTTATTACATCCAACTACCATAGTGGGCCTTTATTAATATAGTGGACCTAGTCAACCTTACACTAAATGACCACATTCTCATATATTATATGACTTCCACTAATAACACATAACTACATTCCCATTGGGTACCTCCCTAGGTACCCCATATTACCTCCCTAGATATACTACATTCCATCCCTCTTAACATGTTTCGTCCTCGAAAGATGAGAATAAACCATACAATATGACCGATTGATTAATGTAGCCAACGGGTACCTGGTACGACCATCCATCCATCCCAATGGAAGTCGAACATGATGTCTATCTGCTATCTTGCCACCCTGATCTTGCTCTGCATTATGTCGGGGTTTCCATGGGATTGTTTCTGTAGCTTGAGCTCTTCCCGTAGTGCTGGTAGTCCTCCATGCACCTCTTGATTGGTTTCTTGTCTGGTTCCCTACTGGTGCATAAATGTGTTGATGCACACGCCCTTGCCTTGATAACTGTTGTGTCTCTATATGATGTGGATGGCGATATACAACAACTGTATGAATTTGTTCTTTTTTCTTCAAATCTGCAACACTTTGTGCATTTGAGTCAATGACCTCCTTAGCTTTCTGATTATGTCCTTCTTGTAGTTTTCCTTCATCTCCTTTTGTAGACTCTTCCTCTGATTCAATTTTCGACTCAACAATAACTTCTTTGATAGCTTCCATGGGCCCATATTTCTTACTGAGAGACACATCCTGCAATGTGATTTTCTTTTTCTTGTACCACAACTTCAAAAACTTCTTTTTCACATTAATATTAATGGTACCCACTGATTCTATACAAGGATATCCCAAAACAATATCCACTTCATCCATATCCATAGCATAAAAATATGAATGCAACACATATTTATCCATGGTAATCTTCAAATCTTTAAAAATTTGAACATTTTCACCCTCAACCTGTGTGCTTTGAATATTCTTTACTGGAACTTGCAATCTATTAACCAACTGAACATTGATAAAACTATGCATGCAACTAGGGGTAATAGAAACAATGATATTTTCTTTATGAATACAACAATGAACCTGTAAAATAGATTTGTCACATGAAAATAAACTCTTGTTTCTCTCTGTATCCTTATTTTTTCCGTAAGACCACTTGTTTAACAATATTTTTTCAAGTTATCCATTGGAAAGTGTCATCTACTTATAATCAAGCGATTTCCACCAAATGGCAACATCACCTTGCAATTTGAGATCTACCCAATGGGGCCAATTCTCTTCCCATGATGAATTTATTTCTTTAATGAATGCTTCAATACTAGGGCCATCAGATTTCCCTATAAAATACATCTTTCTATGAAAACCCCCCAAAAATAGAACAATAAGTTACGACAGAAAATTGCGGCTTTTTTCCCAAAAAACCTGGAAAAACTATTGAATTTAAAATGCTCATAACTTTACTTCTAGAACTCCGTTTCGGCTGATTTTTTTTTTTTTAAATTGGGTATTTTTACGAGAGGAATTCAAATACCCATTTGTTTTTTCCAAATTCATCTCGTAAAGCTTCATATCTAAACCTGAAGTGCACCGCCCTCTTTTTCTTCAGCTCGTAAAGTCTGGAATTTTTTTCATCATTATTTGAGACCTATTCCATTGGATCCATCTCTTCGCCCTTATCACATTCATCCATATCATTTTTCGGCAATTTTTTTCATAATCTCCAAGCTAGGGTTTTCATACCCTCGACCCTTATTTATACTAAATATGTCTATCAAGAGAAGCATCTAGAGGAAGATCCTTCTAGAAGTGGAATCTTCTATTAGGTCTTCTTACATCCGCCTTATTCTATTTTATTGAAAGGCCTTATTAATATTGACCTTTATTACATCCGAATATATTTATCTACCTATGTGCGGGTTAGGACCCTAACATGTCTGCCTCCTTAAAAACAACTTTGTCCTCAACGTTTGAGATGTGGAAGCTGTTGCAGAATGGTAGCTGGTTCCCAAGTGGCATCTGCTATAGTTGTATCATTCCAGTGGACTATCACTTCCTTGATGGTTCTCTGATGCAGGCAATGCTCATGCTGGTCCAAAACTGCTTCTGGATGTAGCCATATGGATCCTTCTTTAGCTAACTCGGGAAGGTTGGTTTGAATTTGGCACCTAGTTCCAATCACCTTCTTTAAGCATGAAACATGAAAAACAAGATGTAGCTTCGAATGAATGGGCAAAGCTAACTGATAGGCGACTTGTCCCACATGCTTGAGAACTATATAAGGACCATAAGATTTGGGCGCTAGCTTCTGACAATGCTTGGTCTTGAGGGAAGTTTTCTTGTATGGTTGCAGTCGCAGAAACACCTAATCCCCTTCTGCAAATTGATGTTCAGAGTGAACTTGATCTGCTTGTTGCTTCATGCGATTCTATGCCATGACCAAGTTCTCTTTGAGGGTACGGATAATATCCTCTTGAACTGTAAGTGTTTTGTCAACCACCTGGACCTTCGAGGTACCCGGTAAGTATGAGAGAACTGAAGGTGGCTTATGTCCATATACCACTTCAAAAGGAGTCATGCGTGTAGCTTTATGGTAGGAAGTGTTGTACCACCATTCAGCTAGGGGTAACCACTGAGCCCACTGATTTTTCTTTTCAGAGGCAAGACACCCGAGATATGTTTCCAAACACTTATTGACAACTTCCCTTTGACCATCAGTCTGGGGATGATAAGCTGTGCTGAGATGCAATTGGGTGCCCTGTAGCTTGAACAGTTCTTGCCAAAAATTGCTTGTGAAAGTTGGGTCACAATAAGAAACAATAGAGTGCGGCATGCCATGAAGCTTGAAGACCTGGTCCATGAAAATTTGAGCCACCGTGGATGCAGTAAATGGGTGTTGAAGAGCATAGAAATGAGCATACTTGGAAAGGTGTTTCACAACCACCATTATGACTGATTTATTTCCATATTTGGGTAAGCCGGTAATAAAGTCCATAGAGATATCCTTCCAAATAGCAGGTGGAATCGGAAGCGGTTGTAGTGTGCCCATATATTTGATTGTTTCTCCCTTGTTGCATTGACACACATCACATTCAGTGAAAAAATTATGGATGTCTTGTTTCATAACATCCCAGAAAAAAGAACGTTTGACCCTGTCATAGGTTTTGGTGAGTCTGAAGTGCCCCGCTGTGGGTGTAGCATGAAGCTCAGAAAGTACCATGGATTTAAGCTTTGATTGTTTACTTAAATACAAACGACCTTTGTATCGAAGCTCATCCTAGAGTCAAGAGTACCCTGAGGGAGCTGGAGCATTGGTCTACAATTGTTGGATCAGATGCAAACTTTTGGGATCTTGTAGCCATTCTTGGCGAACAACTTGGAGCCAATTTGATACAATGAAGGAAAGAGAAAAAAGGGATCCTTCTTCTTCATATTTTCGGGACAGTGCATCCACCACCACATTGTCTTTTCCTTTCTTGTAAATGATCTCATAATCATATCCAAAGAGCTTAGTCACCCTTTTTTGTTGCTCCGGGGAGGAAATGCGTTGTTCCAGAAAGTACTTGAGGATTTGATGGTCTGTCTTAAATTGGAAACGTTGCCCCAAGAGATAAGGGCGCCACAGATCAACGACATGCAAAATAGCCAACATTTCCTTTTCATAGATGGGTTTGCCCAGATTCCTTTCAGATAGTTTCTTTTTGGTGAAGGCCAAAGGTCGACCCTCTTGCATAAGGACAACACCGATTCCTTTCCCTGAGGCATCACATTCCAACACAAAGGTCCTTTTGAAATCAGGAAGGGCCAGAACCGGAGTGGTGCACATGGCCATATTCAAGGTTTGGAAAGCTTGAGCAGAGACTGGAGTCCAAGTGAAAGAGTTCTTTTTGAGGAGAGCAGTGAGAGGTGTTTCAATCTTTCCATAATTATTAACAAACTTGCGATAATACCTTGTTAAGCCTAGAAATCCACACAAGCTTTTGAGAGTCTTTGGGTGCGGCCAGTCTTGCATATCTTAAATCTTTTTTGGATCCACCCTGACGCCATCATTGCCAACTAGATGAACCAAGTATTCTACTTCTGAGGCACCAAAAGCACATTTAGATTGTTTCAGGAAAAGTTGGTGCTGAGAGAGTATATGGAGAACTCGATCCACATGAGTAAGATGGTCTGTCCAGGTTTTTCTATATTTGAGGATATCATCAAAGAAAACTAAGACAAAATTACAGAGAAAGGGACGGAAGACATGATTCATGAGGCTTTGGAAGGTGGAGGGGGCATTACACAATCCAAAGGGCATGACCAAAAACTCATAGTGGCCCTCATGAGTTCGAAAGGATGTCTTGGGAATGTCTGCCTCTTTCATACGTATCTGGTGATAGCCCGAGAGAAGATCAAGTTTAGTAAAGAATTGGGTGCTACTAAATTCATCCAGGAGGTCATCAATGACAGGAATGAGAAATTTGTCTTTAATGGTCAGTTTTTTGAGGGCATGGAAGTCAGGACACATTCTCCAAGAACCTTCTTTCTTCAGGACCATGACTACAGGAGAAGAGTAAGGGCTTGTACTAGGGCGAATAACGCTTGCATTAAGGAGTTCCTGGACCATTTTCTCAATTTCATTTTTTTGTGAAAAGGGGTGGCGATATAGACGGATATTTGGAGAAAGGCTTCTGGGTACAAGGGGAATGGAATGATCATGAACATCGTGGGAAGGAGGGAGTCCTTGGGGAGTGGAAAATACCATTTGATGTTTAGAAAGGAGGGCTTGGAGGTCTTGCGGCACCGGGGGTGTCTCTGTTTCTTGTATGGCATGGAGTTGGGCAATAACACTAGAATGACCTTTTTTGAGCATATTTTCCATGCGATGGGAACTAATGACCTCAGGTGAACCAACAATGATGCCTTGGAATTTATATTGGTGGCCTTCCTGGTCGAATTGCATGGTTAATTCCTTAAAATCCATGAGAATGGGACCCAAAGTCCTTAGCCAGTCTGCACCCATCACAATGTAACAACCGCCCATGTTTATAGCAAACATATGGGATTTTAGGTGGTAGTCACCGATTTGGAGACACACATTTTCACAGCGCCCTCCACATTTCATGGAACCACCATTGGAAATCATGATTTGGAAATTTTTGACAGCATGGATGTAGCAATGATTTTCTTGGGCAATGCGGCAATGAATAAAATTAAAGGTGCTTCCATTATCAACCAGAATGATGACCTTTCGATGCTTGATGTAACCGATTAACTTGAGGGTTTGGGGGGCGGAGAAGCGAGTGAGAGCATTGAGGGAAATGATCAGTTCCACTTCGGGAGGGTCTGAGGGAGGGTTATGTCAGTGATTTCAGGTGACTGAGACACAAGGGGAGTTTCAACATCCTCTTCCAAAATATCCTCAGAGATGGCCATAAAAATCTTTTGTTCCTTACACTTGTGGCCCGGGAAATATTTGTCATCACAATTATAACAAGGGCCTTTGAGTTGGCATTCAACCATTTCAGTCCTGGTCAATTTTTGGATCTTTAACGGGGCGGAGGGAGTAGTGGGATTTACGGGTTTAGGGCAAGGGATAAAGGAGGGTTTACAGTTTTGAGAGGATACAAATTGTTGTGCTTCTTTATCTTTTTTAGTAGCCTCCACCCAACTCGAAGGTCGAGACATGAGGACATGGGCCCGAATCTCATCCTTGAGGCCACTGATAAAACACTCTCGAAATAAAGCATCAATCATGCCCTTTGTTCGAAAAGACAGGCGCTCAAAGGTAGATATGAAGTCTTCTACTGTTCCTGATTGTTTCAACTTTGTCAAACGACCCAAATGGTTGGTGTCAGTGTCAAAGCGCTCATAAATCTTAGTCACAAATTGGGTCCAAGCAATATACCCTTGACGAGAAGTTTTTCTCCATTGCCACCATTGCCAATGTTCTTGATCTAGATGGAGAACACCATACCAAAGTTTGGCCAAGTCATCTGTAATGCCGTATAAATAGAAATAATGTTCCATTTGGGTTACCCAACTAGTGGGGTCTGAACCATCAAATTTGTTCACATCCACCCACGGAAGGCATAGGTCACGTTGAAAGTGATGGTGCTAAAAGGTATGGGAATGGGAGGAATGTTCACCTTCAGTATTTGGAGGTGCATCAGAGAAAGGGTCAACTGTAGGGATCTTCAGTTTGGTGCAGAGTGATGCAAAGATAGATTCAAGATGGGTGGTCAGTTCTTGTTTGACTTCCTCCATTGAGGACTGTATGGTTGTATTGATGGATGTATCGATGGAGGCAACAGTGGCACTGAGTTGTTTCACTTCTTTTTGGGTCTCGAGGAGACCAGATTGCAAGGTGAAGCGAGCTTCCAGGTCTTGGCTACAGTTATGGGCCATGAGGATGGGTGAATTGAAAAGGGGTGGGCGGGGTAAAAAATGTTGCCAAAAAATGATATGGATGAATGTGATAAGGGCGAAGAGATGGATCCAATGGAATAGGTCTCAAATAATGGTGAAAAAATTTCTAGACTTTTTTTTTTTTTTTCACCTGTGGAGTTATACTCCGGTCTGAAGAATACTGCAGCGATGAAATCCCCAAATGCTTAACCAGTAAGAAAAGTGTAGTGATTTGGAAACCCGAACACAGTTGCGCAACAACAGATCTTGTCTGTTTTAATTTTTTTATGTTTATGTCCCCCAAGGATTAGGTATTCAAGGGTTCTACAGACAAGGGTTTGCCTTGTGCTATATCTCTTTGATATACGTGTGGGGTCCAACAATAGTACTAGGCCCAATATCTCAGGGCATTAACTAAGGAGGATAGACCGTACCCTTAGCCATACTACCCAACTACCCAGGTACTAGAGAGTATATTCTCGAGTGCTATTCTCGGTGGCACTATAGCAGTCAGGCGACCGATCGGTTTATCTAAAGAGGGCTTCAAAAAATCTAGGTCGATTCCATACACAGGTGCTGTCTGATGCGCTACCACTTGAAGGGGTACCAACAGGGGTTACAAGGGTGGCCAACAGATGTGCGCTTAAGAACCTCTTGTATTTCCTACGTGTATGAATCCCTCAACCGCGGGTTTATGCGCGTAACGACAGATCTCTGTGGATTAAAGATGCCGAAATACGTCTCTACCCTGAAAAAAAATTCCTACATTTTATTCCAAGGAAAGTGCTCTGATACCACTTGTAATATACCAGATATAAAATTTATGCAGAATAGAAATAAAAAGCTAGAAATGGAAGAATAACAGTAATATAACCAGCATAATCTCCACAATAACACAGAAATGATATAAGAACAACAACATAAATAACACTTTGATTCAGAAAGCAATGTTCACGGGCCTCTTCGAGGGGGCAACCTCCAGTCGAGTAGTGCTCTGTTACAATAATCTCCAAGCTAGGGTTTTCATACCCTCGACCCTTATTTATACTAAATATGTCTATCAAGAGAAGCATCTAGAGGAAGATCCTTCTAGAAGTGGAAGCTTCTATTAGGTCTTCTTACATCCGCCTTATTCTATTTTATTGAAAGGACTTTTTAATATTGACCTTTATTACATCCGAATAAATTTCTCTACCTATGTGCGGGTTAGGACCCTAACATATTCGACTGGAAAACTGAACTCTATTCTTGTTTTGACTTGATCATCAACCTCCGCGTCGACTAGTCTGTCGATCTCTATTTCGACTTGTCTGCCACCTCTGTCAACTGAAAAATCTACGACTTCTGATCGACCTGCTACAGTGAACCCTAGTTCACCTATTTCTTATCTAACCTGATGGGATGCCAAGACAATTGAAGCAACTGGAGTTGATGCTAGTGATGTTTCCTCTGGATGACAAACTTGAAGTAAAAAAAAACATGTTAGCGTTGCCTTGATGATTCATGTATTTGAAACTTATGATCTTTTTTCCTACTCAGATGCTCAAGGACAACCTCAATGGGAACATGCTATGAAAACAAAAGTTGATTCTTTGTTGAAGAATCACACTTGGGACTTAGTTCCTTGACCAAAAGGAAAGAACATTGTGAAGTGTCGACGGGTCTACCAGACCAAATTTACCTTTGAAGGTGTTGTTGAGTGACATAAATCATGTTGTTGATAGGTTGAATTTCCCTTCAATAGTAAGGGGTACTCCCTAGTACATGTCCCAATTAGACTATGCACCACTTGGTTTAGGAGACCCATCCAGATTTTGGCCCACCTGCCATTACTGGTATGTGTAGGTGATTGGATGGTTTGTGAATGAAAATGCAAATGCAAATGCAAATGCGATCTTACTACTTTCATAAATAAATCTAATATATCTTATACTAGCTAGGAGAAATCTATTGTAACCAAATGAGTAGTTGAAAATGGAACTAATCTTTGCAAATAACTTCACTCAGATAGTTTTTATGAAGTAGCAAAGTTAGACAACACATGTATGAAAATACATAACCTGATTAGTCTAAATCATGATATCACATACATAAACAACTCATATTCTCAAGACAAAACATAAGAAATAATAGAAAAGCCGCGAGAACAAGATCAATTTTCATAAGAAAAGTATATAGGAAAAAATATATTCTTATAGCACATGTAAATAGTAGATAATTTGTTGGAAATAGTTCACAACAAGCAACCATCTACAAAAAATCTTCTCTCTATCAAAACTGGCCTTGAGGGCTTCTCAATTTTATTTAACACAGTAATATCTCCAAAATAGTTCAGTTAATATACAATTCTTGAAGAGCCCCTACAAAATGAGCCTCTTCCTTTATTTATAGAAATTATAGTAACTCCTGAAAATAGCTTCTTGAATCCCACAAGAAGCAGTTACAAAAACCTTTCGGCTTCCCTCTCAATGGCTATTGACATGTGTGAGAATGAGGATGAAGATGATGGTAGTTGGAAAAAAAAAAATAGAAAATAGGTGTCATCAAATAGAGATTTTGTATCTCGTCTTATTCATGTACTCTTGTCTTTAACGTAAGCTACCCAAACCTCGTACTAGCCATAGAGTGATATGATCCTGTGGTATGAAATTTCCTCGAGAGAAACTTCATGTGAGGTTGATTTGTCGGTTAGAGTCTTCATGTCCTTTTCTAGGGTGGCCATCAATTCTTGGATCATAGTATGAACTTTGGTCATTGGACAAGGTGTTGCTCCATTAACTCAATTGTCACCTTCTTAGCTACCTCGATTATCTCTCGTCTCTAATTTTTTATTTGTTGGATATTTTCGAGGAGCTACTCCATAGTGATGGTTTTCCTGATCTCTTTGATGGGAGGAAGGAAACACTTATGTGTCAAAACTTGTGTTTATTTATGAAGTTGTGTGTAAATTGCAAGTGAGCTAGTCGTTTTGTTTTTTGCTCTCTTCCCAGCTTGCTGACATTGATCAAGTGAAGCACAATCAATTTTTATTTCTACCTCTAAGGGGAGAGGAAGATTGGCTAGAGCATATGGATTCTCAGGGATCCATATTTTTATGTCATCCAAGCACTCTCTAATGGTGGTGAGTTGGATTTTCTTGGTTTTCACATGGTTGTGTTGTTCCATTATGCTGGATACCAACTGCTGAAAGACATGCAAATGGATGTACATATCTGTGATAGACTCTTCCATATATGTTCTGAAATTTTCAGTGCATGTTGTAAATTCTCCTAGACTGCCCTCTCCTTTGTTTGCGTGCCTGAGTTGTTCCTCCAATTCTCTGATCCTGGAATCATTCTCTTGGTTTTGGTGGTACAAGTTCTTAAGGTTCCACTATGTTTTTGTGGTGAAGGTAGTGACAATGGATGTTGTGGAAAGTAGATATTGGTTAGCATATTCCTTCATAGTAGTCTCTGTGACGACTTCCAATGGATTGTACTTTCCTGACTTGTTGTTTGAAAATCCGACCAATGGATTTTTTGTTGAAATATTGTAACTGCAAAGAGTATTCTATTTATTATTGATTTATTATTCATTAGATCAATCCCATTTTGTGGACTGATCATGTCGGGCATTGTAATTGATCAAATACCCTTTTGCGGATTGGTCAAACCCTAATTGTAATATGCAAATTAAGAAGTCGCCCCCCAGGAAAATTAAAGTGGTTCTAACCACCCAAAAAGACAAGTCGGCCCTGTTAACGCCCTGTAAATTCCTAGAGGTTGTCAGGGTAGAAGAAATTTACAAGAGATAACTTAATCCAACCACTTCGAAACTGGAATCTAGCCCTACCAATTTCAGAGAGGGATCTCTCTGTATGATTTAACTATGTTTTAACTTTAAGATATTAGGCTAGTTATATAAAATAAAATAAGATTGAAAAGGTTTGTTGTTTTTGTTAAGTTGGCTGAAAAGGGTTCACGCCTCTATTGGGCTATGGGGTCTGTATTATAAAGACAAAAATCTAAACATAAACAAAAGATTATTTTCACAGGGCAAGATAATACATTCGTTGGATTCTTTAGCAATAAAGTGATGAATAGTAGAAAAGATGAGAATATCAATTAAAATGAAGAAGCATTTAATAATTTATTCACTGTAATATCAGAAGATAAACATTAAAACCTTTCAAAGTCGGAAAAACAAGGTATACAAAGATAAATCCTGCAACATGTGTTACTTTTAAAATATTAGATTGGAAAACAATATAACAACTGAGCTAGAAGAACATTCAACATAGAGAATAAAACATCACCAATGAATAACACACGAGAATGCTGTGAAACGTCTCTTTGTATTACTGGAAGATCTCTTGATAAGATTACAGTCTTTGTAGCTTGCAGGGCGTAAAGATCAACCCTCAGTACTTCGAAGTTTGAAGTATTTATAATCAAAATTACATACGACCCTGTCATTAAAGATCAAGACGTGGAAAATCTAAATTTAGCTAACTAACTTAACAAGATACAAAAATTTAGGAAACTGTTTGATGATGTGTTGAAACTTCATGCTGATTTTTGGGGTGAACCGTTGGTGAGGTCTCTGCAGGACCTCATCTGACTAGATAGCTAACTTGGCTTGGACACCTCATCGTCTACTCGATCAGACTGCATAACTCTTCCCATCGAAGGTTACTGGGAATGTTGAATTTGAGCAATCTTTGGTATACTTCATCCATCTCTGTATATTTGGAAAAATTTGGCTTGATGATGAAAATGTACTGGATCTCATGCTGTATGCTGACGTCTGATTGGAAAGATTCCAAAAATGCCTTGCCTATGACACTGCCCTGTATTCCTGATAACTTCAAACTATCTTTAGCCACAGTGGCTAGCTTCTTTTTATAATCAGACAATGTCATTAACTTGCCATTTATGACCTTTAAACTAGGGAGGCCTTTCTTCTGCAGAGCTTCAATTTTGCTAAAAAACCTTTGCACTCCTATGTCCATAGCCTGGACCTTTTCCTCTAGTTGTATCATCAATCCTCTCTTGTTCAGGACCCTCTTGACTTTGAGGATGGTTTCTGTCCTATCTTCAATTCTCAACTCCTCTAACTCTTCTCTGGTTTTTGAATTTAGGAATTTGATGATCTCAGTGGCTTCTGTGGGCATCTCTCCCAATTCTCCTCTTATCTTTTCAATCACCTGCTTTCTTCTCTGTACCAGTTCATTCTTCTCAAACATGATTTGTACCATAGGCCATATTTCATTTATGGATTTGGTGATATCCATCCAGACATTTTCTTTGACCTCGACAAGTGTTTTACCTGCCACTTTTTTCTTCTGAAGCTGTTGCAATTCCTGTTTGAGCTTGTCTGATGTTTGTTTTTCCTTGGAGTAGATGGATTCATAAGAAGACTTGAGTTCCTGAAGGTTCTCAACCTCCTTTTTAAGTTTGCTAATCTCTGTCTCTTGCAAATTCCTCTCTTCCATGGATTTAGCCAGCTCTACTGTCTTCTCTAGAGATGTCAGTGGAGTTACTGAGGGAATTTCTGCTGTAGATGCTATGCTTACTCCTGTGAGTGGAACTATGATTAATGGAATGACTTCCATAGGCTTTGATTGTTCCTTCTCTTTCAATAACCTTTCTAATTCTGCCTCCATTTATTTTAACTATGCATTTTGCTCCATAATCAACCTGAGCATCTCATCCTTTTCCCCTCTAGTCTCAGCTATCTCCTTTGCTTGTGCATCTTATTTTGGTGGCAGTTTCAATTGTTTCCTTAAAGAGGCTATATCGACATTTTTATTTTTAAGAATCTCCTCGACTGCTTTCACATTCGAGGGATCATACCCGATCTTGAGGACCAGTTATTCCAACATCTTAATCCTATTATCCTTTGCAAAGGATGATATCTTTTCTAGTTTCATTTGTGTCTGGACGTTGCTCAAAGATACCTGTAACTTAGAGGCAACAGTAGAAGCATTTTCCAATGTGGAGAAAACCCTTTCTCCAGTTTGCCTGTGCAGATCCATTTGATCAGTAGGATGCACATCTTTAGTCTAAAATTCGAACGTTGCCCTTTTGTAATCGATGATTACTTTTGGGTCTAGCACCTGTTCTTGCAGAAATGCCATGTGCATTCTACCCTTCTTAGTGTCGAATGAAGACAACAATCTATGTTGTACAGTTGATGTTTTCTTCCAAAACTGAGCATATGTGTTGTTGGTTAGCATCTGATTTTTCTTTTTGATCATATCATACTTCTAAAAAACACTCAATTTTGGTCCTATTTTTCCCGGCTGGCCAACTGGTGGAGTATCTATGGGATTCTTGGAAAAAACTGTGGACACAATCTACTTGCTGCTTGTGCTAAGAAGTGACCGATCAACCTCCATAGTTGTAGTGGATGGGATTCCCTTTTCACCAGCCATGTCAGGTGCATGACTGGTTTTTGGCCTCTTGGTGTGTAATTGGAAATCTTCAGCCGTGACTTCAGTGATGGAAGGTGAAGTATCCTTCCTGGGTCTTTTCTCCTTGGGAACCCGAGGTGTAGTCGTCTGTGAGATAGTGACCAAAGGGTCTTGCTATTATATTTCAACCAGAGTGTTTGGCTCCCATTCTATTTGATTGGTGAACTTCTCTATCTCAGGCCTGGGTGTATGAACATATGGGATGTTTTTATTCTTAATCCTCATCTCAGAAATTATCCCGCACGGATCATAGTTCCATGTGAAACTAACAAAAAACTTCATTTCTTTTAGCAATCTGTCTGCTTCCTCCTCGATGCCTTGACTATTGCATATGAAAGACCCAATCTGCCCTTTGATTCTAAGTTGTTTCTTATTTTTCAAAGACACAAAATGTATGTCATCTGAGTTGATCATTTTCCTTATGTACTCCAGGGAAAATATCCTCATGGGCATATACTTGGGTAACTTGTATGGAGCCAATTCACACCCATGCACTCTGATCTTTGTGTGGTCTTGGTACAGGTACCAGTCTCCCGTTTTGTTGACGGGCGAAATCGACCGTCCGTCAACTGAGAGAGTGGAACTGGTCCGGGGTTGTCTAATAACCCAAGACGTTTGGGATGAACCACCCTGACGGGTTTAGCAGCTCCGTTAGCCGATCTAAGGTCCTAAGAAAACAAAAAAGAAAACCAATCTACAATAACTAATCTAACTAAAAATAAATAAAACAAACTACTAAACTAATCTAACTAAAACTAACTATTAAACAAACTAACTAAAACTAATTATTAAAACAAACAAAAATAATCTAACAATTCTATAAATACAATATACTAACTACTAATTGAAATATAACTTATTCACAAAATATACAATATCTACAATTTACAGATTTAAATAAAACCTGAAAAAACTCATTTATGTTCTACCCTGATGACAGAAAAAGATATTTTTTGTTGATTTTATGATTTATGAACAAGAAATAAAACAAAACTAACTAAACTAAACAACTAATATACTAATTCTAATTACACATCTATCTAAACATATATCTAATTAAACTACTTAAATTATACTAAACAAATTAACAAAAATAAATCACCAACTGACCCAAAGAAATGCTCCAGATTTGTCCTGTGTGTGATGATTGTCTTAGCTGATCGGAGGGAGGAAACCCGCACCGAATAATCCAGGAGCTTCTTGTAAACGATAACTGTAGTGCTCTTCAATTATGATTACAGGACAAACAAGACATAAAAAACTTACAACAATCTTATGATTTATAAATCTTAACAATTAGATAAACCCGTATGCAAAGACTTATACAAAATAATTCAATTGACGAAGAGGAGAAATCTGTCATTCATTAACCGAATCAAGTAATTGTTGTACTTTTAAAGTATTGAAAGAAATCAGATATGGATGAGACATTAACTAATTCATATCATTCTGCAATAGACTAAGATAGCTAAAGTAGTCTATAATCAATTGCTAATGACATGCATAAACTTGAAACAAAAGATTGATATAATGAAAGCGAAAGATGTAGAAGAACATCAACTTCTGTCTCAGTTTGTATTAGAAATTCATAGCCTGGTTCTCCCACAAGTAAGGATGCCCCTTATTACAAAAATAATAAGTATTTAAAGAGCTTCTAGAGGGTAAAACCTCCCTGTAGAAGTTATCAAACTGTTTACAGAAAATCTAGGAAAATATCCCAAGTCTAACTAAACTAGGAATCCTAAAATAAAACTAAAAGACACAAATATTTCCCTAGCCTGTCCATCAAGTCCCATGCAATTCGAATTCACCTGAAAAGGGTAAAAAATAGACAAGCTAGAAGGATCTTTTATTAATAAAATGGTAAAAAAAATCAAATTCTATAGACTAGCTACAGAATCATGCGATTCTGTAGCTAGTCTAAATAAGACACACAATCAGCATAAAAATTGATTAAAAATCTTTTAAAGAATTAAATTCAATTAACATCCAATAACTATTCTAAAACGAATCAATGAAATTGAAATTGTTATATCATTCGAAATAAAGAAGAATCAAAATCACTCAAATGACTACAGAGATACTCATACTCTGTTTCTTTTGTTACCACAAAATCGAACGAATAGAATCATAATCAACAGTTGTGAAATCGTTCGATATTAATTTGAAATTGATATAATTAAAGCATATCGCAGGCAAATTGTTAAACATGAGATACGATCGAATCCAACAAGATCATTTTCAAATCGTTATAACTGTATTGACATAGCAAACGATTCATGCCACGAGTGGATCGACTCAAGCTGGCTCGAAAATCAATTGAAATGAAATCATAATAGGATCAATTAATTGGTAACAGAATTCGTAAGAATTATCTGATCGTTTGTTATTACAAACTGGGCAAACAAGATCGATTGAATTTGATCCAAATCATTCCATTCAAACGAATTATAGCCGGATTTGACCAATATGTTTTGAAAATTTAAAATCAGTCAGAGCAACAATTATAATCGGAATCCAACTCATAAAACAATCTTGCCAACTCAAGATATGGGATAATCCAATTAGAATAAGAGCGAATCAAACAATTAAGGTTTTAACATGGTTATTACGAATCAAAACCATTCCACGATTCAGGCACATTTGCACAGGCTTAAATGAGAGCATTGTTTTTATACGAAACAGAGTAGTTCTTTCCAAATTGAAACCGAACATAGTTGTATTCTTGTTCTTAGAAGATCACATGACACAACATACTACAAGATTATAACAACCAAACTCATTGAAATCGTTTACCAATCAAAGCATACGAACCATAAAGAAATCAAATCCAAACATGATCGCACTCTAAATTGAGCGTGAAAAACTTCCTATTCAGAGTAGATGAAAAACGAATTCAATTGAAAGAAAATCATCAATTTCGTTAACTTAATCAGACAAATGAACAAATCAAATCCAAACGAAGACCATTCAAATCCGATAAAAATCTATCAATGGCTAAACTGGGAATGATCAAATCACGTATCCAAAACGAAATTCCATTTAATTTTAGCAAAGCGAAATGTATACAGGATGAACACATTATGACAGAGCCATTTCAAAATGTAAACAGAGCTATTCGAAGACCAAATTCAAATCATTATATCGATCCTGGTTATTCACAAAATTAAAACGATACCAAAATTCATACCTGTATGACAACGAGACGGCTTGATCATGCCAATTCGGAGTTGACAACGGCTGTGGCCGATTCAACATTCTTGAAAACGATGGAGCCAGTCATCTTCTTCTTCTTATCGGTTGCTTGGAGTTTGTTTCTTTGACTGGTTAACACTGCAACTTGACTTTCCAGCGATTAAATTTTCGATTGGATTAGGAGAACGTCGATGTAGTATCGTTCCAACCACAAATCACATTGGTCACAGGAAGACTGTGTGGGCTTCGAAAGAGCAGGTGAGGGTTTGGTCACATTGCTGAGGGTTTTGTTAGGCAGTTTAATCCCCGGGTAACTAGGATCGTTTCTTAGGAAAGGGGAAAGATTTGTCACGAAATCATAAGGTGGTTCGGGGCATAAACCCTGTGAGTAAGGGTACTCACTGGCTAGGAAACGCTCTATGTCAGAGTACAAATACTCACTAAGGATTATAGGCTTCTGCTCAATCGAGGGTTTAGGATTATTCCTTGCCATTCTTGAAATCATCCGAGCGTTCTTTTTACCCTTGGCATAAGCTTTAGGGTTTTCCTTGGGATTTTTGCTTACAAGCCTTTTAATAGTCTCAAACTTCTCAGTTATAGCGTCAGGTAAGTCAACCTTAGGGTCGGCCGAGGGTTGAGGAGAAGGCAGTAGGACATGGAAGGGCAAAGATGGCTCGGCCTTGGTTTCATTTACCACAGGCTTGTCAACTTGGACAGGGTCTGTGTCATCAAAACCATTTTGAGCGATGAAATATCTCCAGCTATCACCATGTAAACTCAAGTGATAAACAATGATAAGTTTAATAAGCCCATGGTGGAACAGGATACTATCAGCCTTCTTCCTTTTAAACCTCTTTGACATTTTATATAGGCTACGCTGAAAGTAACAGGGCATATTCAACGGTTATCCCATAAAATTCATCAACAAACGCAGGTGGTAGAGAAAGATGAGTCCATATCGACCCTCACAGGTCACAAATTTCTTAATTATTATGAAAAGGTCATGCCGTCGAGGTTTTAGCATGGATATGGGCATACCTCTGTCACAAGCTGTGACTTTGCGCAAGACAAACAGAAGTGACCAAGGCACCTCTTCCACTTTCGAATTTTTTAACCAACGCTGGCCTGTGGAAGTTAACCCTGTAGCAGAACTGATAAATTCCTCATTAATTTCCAACTGAATGTCGCCCACTTTGGCTCTACAGCCATCAAAAGTTAGAGCGAACTGCTGTGCCACAAATAAGTTAAAACCCTCAAATCTCTGCACGAAGGTAAGCCATCCGTTATCCTTCAAGTCTTTGTGGGCATTGTCAAATAATATCAAGGCTTGGTTTCCGTATGGCTCGATTTGCACGACTGGTGCCATGGAGCTGAGCACATGGTAAGTCCAGGGTTTGGATCATAGCACACATGAGCATAGTGCACGAAGGTTACCCGAGCTAACAGAGGTGAACGGGAATAAGGGATAGGCATAAATGCCATCGTGCAAAGGTGGTGGAGTTTATCTCTGCCATGCATACTAGTTATTGCCAAAGTACAACCGCCGGCTTATAGCTGTTCTACCCATTATAGTTCAACACTCATGTCACTTGGCTAACCAATGAAACAATGGTAAGTGTATAAACAAGCGTGCACAATCAACGTTATGCCATAGTTTTAAACCATCAACATATAATTTGAAATCAATACCAATCGTTTAACCATGCACCAATTTATTGTAACAGCTCATATCAAGAGTTTAACCAATGTGCCAATGGGTATTCATATAATCAACACACCAATAGTTATGAAAACACAAACATAGGTATCATATTAAAATATATATATGAAAGATTTAACCATAACCCCTATGTATTTTCATGAAACCAATGGTCAAGTAGGTCAAATAAAAATGCAAATCCAAATGCCAATGCATTACAAACTCAATGAAACCAAGTCACACAATCAATCTAAGAATGTCCAATAAGTACAGTTAAAAGTTTTTGCCAGCTGCATAATGATAAGTGAAATGTAAGAGCAATGGGCATATCATCAAGAAGGACAACAAACAATGATTTTAATGTGACTTCGAAAGACTAAGTTTTCACGCTTACAGTCGTGAAAACAAAACGAAGGTAGATGTGCAAGTGTCGCAAAAATAAAAGTGTCATTATTTAAAAATTATGACGAAAAATTGATGTTTGCAAAACATTGGTGTAGGTAGCTTATAAGACAGTGGAAAAATGTGAATTGGCTGCCAACAATGGCGACACACTGGTAGAAGCAGTTATCTCTGCCAGAAGGAACAAATTCATATTAGGATAGCGAAGATAATTCCAACTCAAAAATAACAACCAGAACATCGTATAAACATCATCATTAACCAATTATCCCAGCAGTGTTTTAAAAGATGAAAACTGATAACAGTCTTAAGACCAGCAAATCACGATATTAAAGATAAAATCTCCAATACTGTTGGCATAGCCACTACTACCAGCAGGCATCCATAGCCTCGACAGGGTTTCCATTTAACCCACTCTGATATCTGTATCCTGCCAAGAAGTTTCTAGATCAGAATAAAGGACATTAAAGAGGTTTCTTATTTACAAATTTTCATATACCCGACATTGCTTCGCTGCCAGCGGGCCTGTTCAGTACCCCGACGAAGTTGCCTTGGCGTCATGCATGCATTTACCCACTGCCAGCAGACCTATTCAGCATCCTGGTGGGTTTACAAGCACTTCCCACAGCTCTTCTTAATAATTTATTTTGTTTTGTTTTTCATAGATATATAGCTGAGCAGGGTGACGTTGAAAATCATGATTTTTTAACATATTTTTTCAGACCTCATCATAATTTTTTTAGAACTGTCCTTTATTTAGATCCAGAGATGTTTTATTTACAAAAACAGCTTCCTAAGACAGGGAGACATCTTCTGAGTCATTCCCTTATGGAATAGGGACAACGTAAAAAGATAATAGATGATCATGACAAGCTTTGCTCAGAGATCGAAATCAGTCAACTTCTTTCAAACAACAGGCTTTTTCCAACACAGATATAAACTTCAACAATATACTATTGATGTTTGTACAAATTTCTCAGATGTTATTTCAACGAAGGAATTTTCTATCGTCTTTGTCCGAAGAGTTCAGTGTACAGGTATGTGTATTTTTCAAAAACACAAACTGATAAATTAAAAGAAAAATCAGGAACAAAAAGCAAATGAAAAAGCAAACAAAAGGAAAATATGTACATAATATACACGGGTTGTTATCAAACAAAGTATCTTTTCAGGGCTTGGCCATTTGCCGGATTGGTGTCAAGGTGCCCTTCAAGATTCTGCAATCGAAAAGAACTAGAACCCAAATTTTCAGCAATTAAAAACGGTCCAAGCCATAGGTTTTGAAATTTTGTGTGCTCTCCCTTTCCCTCATGTGGTTTGTCCTATTTTAGGATGAGATCACCTACTTCAAAATTCCTATCAGAAGCAGAGTTAGAATCGAACCAGATTTTAACTAATCGTTGATGTTGATCTTACTTACGTTTAGCTTGGGCTCTTACCTCTTCCAGCTTCATCAAAGCGTTAATTCAATTTCCTAGGAGGTGACCCAGTTAGCTCTCTTTTCACCTAGTTCCTTCTGCACTAATAGGTTCCTCACGGCTGGGTAAGGGACAATGAATTTCGTCCTTGACTTCAAAAGATAGGACCGGAAGTGCTTAACTGCTTTGAAAAAAGCGTAGGCTTGCCGATCTACCGCTGGGTAATTAAGTTCAGCGCCTTTGAAAGCAGAGCTCATAAAGGCGATGGGTACTTTGTTGTTCTCGGTATTATTTTGGTTTAGGACGACGACATAGGAACGATCAGAAGCAAAAGTGTAGAGTGTAAAGTCTTGAGAAAAATCGGGGCTCATGAGAGACAGAGCGTCTATAATGGCCTTCTTTATTGCATTAAAAGCTTGGTTTTCAAGAGATCCCCAGTGATATTGGGTGTCTTTATTAATTAGGTTATGCAAGGGTCTGACCATTTCAGAGAAGCTGGGGACAAATCTTCTCATAAAGTTAATCTAGCCTAAGAAAGACTGCATAGAATTTTTGAACGTAGGAGGGGGAAGTTTTGCGATGACTTGAGTCCTTTCGGGGTCAATAATCATCCCTTCACTAGACACAATGAATCCCAAGAGTTTACTCTGTTCTACTGCAAAGATGGATTTTTTCGGATTTAAAGAGATGCCGTATTTATGACATCGCAGTAAGATGGCTCGTAAGTGAGCTAGATGATCGTTTTTTCTTTTAGAAAATACAGTCACATCATCTAAGTAAACTATGACGGACTGATTGATTAAGCCTCGAAAAGCAATGTCCATTGCTCTCTGAAAAGTGGCGCCAGCATTAATCAATCCAAAAGGCATTTTACGATAATCATAAGTTCCCCATGGGGTGCGGAAGGTAGTTTTAAGTTGGTCTGGTGGAGACATCAGGACTTGGTTGTATCCATAGAAACCATCCAATAAGGATAGCCTCTCAGAACTAGATACCCGCTGAAGAATCTGTTCCATGGGTGGGACAGGGTAGTTGTCTTTATCAGACACCCTATTAAGGTTTCGGAAATCGACGCAGAGTCGGATTTCCCCATTTTTCTTATGGACTGGGACAAGGTTAGAAACCCATTGAGTGTGCCTAACAAGAAAAATTATCTTAGCATTTAGGAGCTTATTCAATTATTTTTGAACGGTCAGTTCGAGTTTAGGATGCATTTTCCTCAGTTTTTGTTGAAAGGGTAAGGTTTGGGGCTTCATCGGAATGACATGCTGTATGATATTAGGGTCAAAACTTTTAAGGTCATCATACGTCCATGCAAAGACATCTTTAAATTCTTTGAACAATTGAATAAATACAACTTTTTCTTGTCGAGAACACCCTAATCCTAAATTAATGCACTGAGGATTTTCATTAGTTCCTAAGTTCACCTTTTCATAAGATAATGAGGAACCATTGGTTTTACAGTTGAATGTCTTTTTAAATTTATCTTGAAAATCATAAAACTTCTCTAATCTAACTACAGATTTTGGGATCGAGTTTACCATATCCGATGAAGATTCAGAAGTTCTCGGATCTGGTATTGCCGTGAAATCGTGCAAATTGTCATCGTGTGTGTGTTCGTCTATCACCGCGCCTTGAAAAGTTTCTTCCATGTGCAGAAAGTTAATAGTCTGTTGATCATCGTCAAATACTCTCCAGTTCGTGATGTTGTCGGGGACGGATGGCTGAAATATCAGCTCAACAGAGAATGCATCCGGGGACAAGCCTTCTGCAGGAAGAAGTTTAGAAGCTACATTAGCTAATAAATCTGCTTCAGAGTTATTCAATCTAGGAATAGAATTTATATTGAAAGTGGAAAATTTATTCATTAAATTCCATACCTCAGACTGGTAGCTTTTGAGATGCGGAGGCAGACAATGGATAGAATCTCTTACCTGTCTAACCACTATTTCAGAGTCGCCAAAGATGGTTAAATTTTGAATGTTCAGATCCGAAGCTTTTCTGAGACCTTGCAGTAAAGCCTCATATTCTGCAGTATTGTTAGTACATTCAAATTCCAACCTACATGCTATCAATATTTTTTTACCTGCTGGATCGATAATGATGTAGCCTGCACCAGCTCCTTCTTTGGACTTTGACCCATCGAAATACAAAGACCAAATTTTATTTCCATCGGATACATGAGATCGTTGTGTAGAAGTTGTTGGCTGCATATATGCTACAATCTCGGACTGCTGTTCTGGATTGGTGATAGGTGAAGACTCAGCCATGAAATTGCCGAAGAAGGTGTCCATCCCTTATACTTTGGGTGAATCGGCAGAAGGTGTAAATGGTTCATTGGGATCGTTCAAATCTGTGACCGTGAACTTTAGGTAGCGCTCACGATTTACTTTGATTTTATTATGCTTGCCGTTCTCTAGAAGGGATAGATGAGACCAATCTATTGCGAAATAACCATGTAACTGTTCCAACCAGTCCCTGCTTAAAAACAGACCATACACTTCTGGAATATCCACAACAATTATATCAATAACTTGATGAACTTTGGGGTTAGACGATAATCTAATGAGCACATTCTTGAGTTCGCCTATAACTTTAACATTTGTCCGATCAAGTTGTGTGATTTTTAAAGTCGAGGGTTCAACTTCAGCGTTAATCTTTTGGCAAATAGACCAAGGCATCACATTGGATGACGCTCCCGAGTCTACCATACAATTGTGCATGTTTTTGTTAAAGATTTTGAAAGTTAACAAAAACGGAGGTACATTTTTGCGAGTACTAAGAGTAGTAGCTTGTGGCTTTTTACTCGCAGTTTCTAAAGCTATTTTATCTACATTATTTACATTACTTACAGGAAGGCTTCCTTTATCTTGAGGATCAAGATTATTTTTAGTGGAAGTCTTCTGGGGAACTTTGTTCTGCACAACCTTGTTACCATTAGAATTACCTTTTTTTCCATTCTCCAGGATATTTTGTAACATTTTTTGAAGCAGAAATGGAAATTTCAATAACTCATAAATAGAAATGTTAGCCCTTAACTTTTTAAGATCTTCAACAACATCATAATCTAAGTTAGGGTTCACATTACTCTGTTTAGTCTCAACTGATTTAGATTGCTTTGGAGGTGAAGTTGTAGTGTTTTCGGTAGAAGGTTTGTTTGCTTTCTTACTCCTTGTATTATAGGGATGTATTGTCTCGAAGTTAGCTTGGAAGATGCTATCTGAGAAGTGTCCAAAAATGTTTGGAGAAGAATCTTCTTCTTGGACTGTCTCTTGTTCAACTACCTCCTCAAGAATCTCAGGAGGAATCAAGTTATCTTGTGCTTCTAGAATTGTTTGAAGGGCACATTGCAGACTTTCTAGATTTAGGCCTTCGGTGGTTGGATTAGGTCGGTTGGCAGGAAAAGGGCTCTAGAATGGAGGTTTGTAAGGTCCTTTTCTCGAGGAAGATTCTTTGGTCGACCTTTTCAAGTCTATAACTTGATTTGACAGTTTTTGAACAACTTTGGTTAAGTTTTCTAAATCAGGGTTTTCATGTTGTGTTTTACTTTGAGTGGGTCTGGGGAGGGTTTCGATCTTCTTTCTGGAAGAAGAACTAGTCTCAGTTTCATTTCTAGTAGAGTATTTAAGACTAAGTATGTCTTTTTCAATCTGGATGGCCTCCTCGAAGGCTTCTAACAACGTGGCTTTATTAGATCGTTTAACCCAAATAGCTATACTTTGATGCAAAGATTTAGTGTAGTATGCTATTATTAGACTCTCAGCAGGCATGGAATCGATAGGGATTCGGTTTTTAAGTGTTAAGAATCTTTGATTAAAGTCTTTAAATTTTTCTTTTGGGTTCATTCTTAAGCTAGAAAGATCCATGACTGGGACTTCCGGAGGTTTATCATCTCCGAACTTTTCCAAAAAGCAGGACTCAAACTTTTCCCAAGACATGATGGTATGGGGTTGCTGGGCAAAGTACCATGTGGATGCATTACCCTTGAAGGTATAAGGGAACAACCTACAAACAACGTCTTCATGTTCAACATTGCAGAGTCTTATGGCTAACATAATTTTTTTAATGTGATCTTCGGCGATCTGTTTTGAGTCAGGGTCAAACTTGGGAAGCCATTTCTCCGGATGCTTAGGTAAAGGGTGCTAAGCTCCAGGTACAACTACGACATCCTGGTCAAGCCAAGGTCTAGCAAGATTGTTCTGATTTTCCATTGGGGTAGTGGGTGTGGAAGGATGAGAAGGGGAATTGCCTTCGTCAAAGGAATCTCCTCCAGAAGAGGAAGGAGATGATGGAGGTGGTGAAGGGGGTATCCCATATCCTCCTGCAACAGGATTTAAGATTGGATCTAAAGGATTCACAGTAGGATCAATGCCTCCTAATTGTTCTTTGATATCAGAGAAATCCAAAGGTTGGCCCCACGGACGGTTTGGTTGCCTCAAACGAGCTAAGGCACTATGTGTTTTTATAAGAGATTGATGGACAATCTCTTGTATATCACCACCTATAGGATTAGGGGTTGCTGGCTCAACTTTGATCTGTGGATCGTCGGTTGAAGTAGTTGTTGTTTGAAGGGGAATATTATCGTTTGAATGGATTCTATTCACTATAGGTGAGCGATTAGGTGGTGGAGGAGTCTTGCAACCGCCTCATTCCATTAATTAAGTTCAGGCCCTCCTTCTAGCGCCATTTGTTGACGGGAGAAATCGACCGTCCGTCAACTGAGAGAGTGGAACCGGTCCGAGGTTGTCTAATAAACCAAGCCATTTGGGATGAAACACCCTGATGGGTTTAACGACTCCATTAGCCGATCTAAGTTCCTAAGAAAACAAAAAACAAAACTAATCTACAATAACTAAACTAACTAAAAATAAATGAAACAAACTACTAAACTAATCTAACTAAAACTAACTATTAAACAAACAAACTAAAACTAATTATTAAAACAAACTAAACTAATCTAACTATTCTATAAATACAATCTACTAACTACTAATTGAAATATAACTTATTCACAAAATATACAATATCTACAATTTACAGATTTAAATAAAACCTGAAAAAACTCATTTATGTTCTGCCCTGATGACAGAAAAAGATATTTTTTGTTGATTTTATGATTTATGAACAAGAAATAAAACAAAACTAACTAAACTAAACAACTAATACACTAATTCTAATTACACATCTATCTAAACATATATCTAATTAAACTACTTAAATTATACTAAACAAATTAACAAAAATAAATCACCAACTGACCCGGAGAAATGCTCCAGATTTGTCCTGTGTGTGATGATTGTCTCAACTGATCAGAGGGAGGAAACCCGCACCGAATAATCCAGGAGCTTCTCGTAAATGATAGCTGTAGTTCTCTTCAATTATGATTACATGACAAACAAGACATACAAAACTTACAACAATCTTATGATTTATAAATCTTAACAATTAGATAAACCCGTATGCAAAGACTTATACAAAATAATTCAATTGACGAAGAAGAGAAATCTGTCATTCATTAACTGAATCAAGTAATTGCTGTACTTTTAAAGTATTGAAAGAAATCAGATATGGATGAGACATTAACTAATTCATATAATTCTGCAATAGACTAAGATAGCTAAAGTAGTCTATAATCAATTGCTAATGACATGCATAAACTTGAAACAAAAGATTGATATTATGAAAGAGAAAGATGTAGTAGAACATCACCTTCTGTCTCAGTTTGTATTAGAAATCCATAGCCTGGTTCTCCCACAAGTAAGGATGCCCCTTATTACAAAAATAATAAGTATTTAAAGAGCTTCTACAGGGTAAAACCTCCCTGTAAAAGTTATCAAACTGTTTACAGAAAATCTAGGAAAATATCCCAAGTCTAACTAAACTAGGAATCTTAAAATAAAACTAAAAGACACAAATATTTCCCTAGCCTGTCCATCAAGTCCCATGCAATTCGAATTCACTTGAAAAGGGTAAAAAATAGACAAGTTAGAAGGATCTTTTATTAATAAAATGGTAAAAAAAATCAAATTCTATAGACTAGCTACAGAATCATGCGATTCTGTAGCTGGTCTAAATAAGACACAAAATCAGCATAAAAATTGATTACAAATATTTTAAAGAATTAAATTCAATTAACATCCAATAGCTATTCTAAAACGAATCAATGAAATTGAAATTGTTATATCATTCAAAATCAAACAGAATCAAAATCACTCAAATGACTACAGAGATACTCGTACTCTGTTTCTTTTGTTACCACAAAATCAAACGAACATAATCATAATCAACAGTTGTGAAATCGTTCAATATTAATTTGAAATTGATATAATTAAAGAAAATCGCAGGCAAATTGTTAAACAAGAGATATGATCGAATCCAGCAAGATCATTTTCAAATCGTTATAACTGTATTGACATAGCAAACGATTCATGCCACGAGTGGATCGACTCAAGCTGGCGCGAAAATCAATTCAAATGAAATCATAACAGGATCAATTAATTGGTAATAGAATTCGTAAGAATTATCTGATCGTTTGTTATTACAAACTAGGCAAACAAGATCAATTGACTTTGATCCAAATCGTTCCATTCAAACGAATTATAACCGGATTTGACCAATACGTTTTGAAAATTTAAAATCAGTCAGAGCAACAATTATAATCGGAATCCAACTCATAAAACAATCTTGCCAACTCAAGATGTGGGATAATCCAATTAGAATAAGAGCGAATCGAACAATTAAGGTTTTAAAATGGTTATTACGAATCAAAGCCATTCCACGATTCGGGCACATTTGCACAGGCTTAAATGAGAGCATTGCTTTTATATGAAACAGAGTAGTTCTTTCCAAATTGAAACCGAACAGAGTTGTATTCCTGTTCTTAGAATATCACATGACACAACATACTACAAGATCATAACAACCAAACTCATTGAAATCGTTTACCAATCACATCATACGAACCATAAAGAAATCAAATCCAAACATGATCGCACTCTAAATTGAGCGTGAAAAACTTCATATTCAGAGTAGATGCAAAACGAATTCAATTGAAAGCAAATCATCAATCTCGTTAACTCAATCAGACAAACGAACAAATCAAATCCAAACGAAGACCATTCAAATCCGATAAAAATCTATCAATGACTAAACTGGGAATGATCAAATCACGTATCCAAAACGAAATTCCATTTAATTTTAGCAAAGCAAAATGTATATAGGATGAACACATTATGACAGAGCCATTTCGAAATGTAAATAGAGCTATTCGAAGACCAAATTCAAATCATTATATCGATCCTGGTTATTCACAAAATTAAAATGATACCAAAATTCATACTTGTATGATGACGAGATGGCTTGATCATGCCAATTCAGAGTTGACAATGGCTATGGCTGATTAAACATTCTTGAAAACGATGGAGCCAGTCATCTTCTTCTTCTTATCGGTTGCTTGGAGTTTGTCTCTTTGACTGGTTAACACTGCAACTTGACTTTCCAGCGATTGAATTTTCGATTGGAGTAGGGGAACGTCAATGTAGTATCGTTCCAACCACAAATCAAATTGGTCACAGGAAGACTGTGTGGGCTTCGAAAGAACAGGTGAGGGTTTGGTCACATTGCTGAGGGTTTCGTTAGGCAGTTTAATCCCTGGGTAACTGGGATCGTTTCTTAGGCAAGGGGGAAGATTCATCATGAAATCATAAGGTGGTTAAGGGCATAAACCCTGTGAGTAAGGGTACTCACTGGCTAGGAAACGTTCTATGTCAGATTCCGAATCCTCACTAAGGATTATAGGCTTCTACTCAACTGAGGGTTTAGGCTTATTCCTTGCCATTCTTGAAATCATCCGAGCGTTCTTTTTACCCTTGGTATAAGCCGTAGGGTTTGCCTTGGGATTTTTGCTTACAGGCCTTTTAATAGTCTCAAACTTCTAAGTTATAGCATCGGGTAAGTCAACCTTAGGGTCGACCGAGGGTTTAGGAGGAGGCAGTAGGACATGGAAGGGCATAGGCGGCTCGGCCTTGGTTTCATTTACCACAGGCTTGTCAACCTGGACATGGTCTGTGTCATCAAAACCATTTCGAGTGATGAAATCTCTCCAACTATCACCATGTAAACTCAAGTGATAAACAATGATAAGTTTAATAAACCCATGGTGGAACAGGCTACTATCAGCCTTCTGCCTTTTAAACCTCTTTGACATTTTATATAGGCTACGCTGAAAGTAAAAGGGAATATTCAACGGGTATCCCATAAAATTCATCAACAAACGCAGGTGGTAGAGAAAGACAAGTCCATATCGACCCTCACAGGTCACGAATTGCTTAATTATTATGAAAAGGTCATGCCATCGAGGTTTTAGCATGGATATGGGCATACCTCTGTCACAAGCTGTGACTTTGCGCGAGACGAACAGAAGTGACCAAGGCACCTCTTCCACTTTCGAATTTTTGAACCAACGCTGGTCTATGGCAGGTAACCCTGTAGCAGAATTGATAAATTCCTCATTAATTTCCAACTGGATGTCACCCACTTTGGCTCTACAACCATTAAAATTTAGAGCGAACTGTTGTGCCACAAATAAGTTAAAACCCTCAAATCTCTGCACGAAGGTAAGACATCCGTTATCCTTCAAGTCCTTGCGGGCATTGTCAAATAATAGCAAGGCTTGGTTGCCGTTTGGCTCAATTCGCACGACTGGTGCCATGGAGCCGAGCACACGGTAAGTCCAGGGTTTAGATCATAACACACAGGAGCAGAGTGCACGAAGGTTACCCGAGCTAACAGAGGTGAACGAGAATAAGGGATAGGCATAAATTCCATCGTGCAAAGGTGGTGGAGTTTATCTCTGCCATGCATAATAGTTATTGCCAAAGTACAACCATCGACTTATAGCTGTTCTACCCATTATAGTTCAACACTCATGTCACTTGGCTGACCAATGAAACAATGGTAAGTGTATAAACAAGCGCGCGCAATCAACGTTATGCCATAGTTTTAAACCATCAAAATATAATTTGAAACCAATACCAATCGTTTAACCATGCGCCAATGTATTGTAACAACTCATATCAAGAGTTTAACCAATGTGCCAATGGGTATTCATATAATCAACACGCCAATAGTTATGAAAACACAAACATAGGTATCATATTAAAAGATATATATGAAAGATTTAACCATAACCCCTATGTATTTTCATGAAACCAATGGTCAAGTAGGTCAAATAAAAATGAAAATCCAAATGCCAATGCATTACAAACTCACTGAAACCAAGTCACACAATCAATCTAAGAATGTCCAATAAGTACAGTTAAAAGTTTTTGCCAGCTTCATAATGATAAGTGAAATGTAAGCGCAATGGGCATATCATCAAGAAGGACAACAAACAATGATTTTAATGCGACTTCGAAAGACTATGTTTTCACGCTTACAGTCATGAAAACAAATGAAGGTAGATGTGCAAGTGTTGCAAAAATAAAAGTGTCATTATCTGAAAATTGCGACAAAAAATTGATGTTTGCGAAACATTGGTGTAGGCAACTTATAAGACAGTGGAAAAATGTGAATTGGCTGCCAACACGTTTTTGCAAGGTCTGAAAGGTGTAAGATCCTTTGAATTTCCTCATTTATTCTCATCTCAGGTCTGCCATTGAGCATGCTCACCACGAAATGGTAGAACTGCTCGATAAACTGCTTGAAACTGAATTCTGTAGAGTTTTTTCTGAGCAGCAAAGTCCACACTATTACTGCCTGCGGCCTCCCATCCTTGTCCATCTTCTGCATTGAAAAGGAAAATTTGTCCGCTTGGAAGAAAATGAACATGTAAGCCAATATTGAGGAATACCAGAACATGCCTTCTGTGGCGAAATTTGAGAATTGCTCATGAATGTTGTTTGCCAGGAAAGTGCTGTAGTCGAACTGAGTGGTGGGTTTCTCATTTGTGGAGAAAATGGACAGAAAACCCAATATGGGTTCATCCACCCATTGATCCGAAAAATACCCAAGCAGGGCATAGAGCAACGAGATGACCTGGTTTCCCTTCACTGAGAACATGGAGGAAGGATACGAGGGATTTGTAGTGAGGAGCTGAGCGGCTTGTGGGAGAAAAAGCTCGAAAATCTGAGCTCTTTGGGGGAATGATAGTTTCTGGTACAATTCTATGATGATTTCAAGATTGAAAGGTGAGGCAGATTTGGTTCTGGGTATCTGCATCATTGAATCAATGGTTTTAGGTGTGATGAGGAAAATAATTTCTCCTGATGAAGACATTATGTCTCTCTGGTCGGGGATGTAATGGGCCTAGCACTTGAGGGCAAATTTGGGGAAATGGTGAACTTGAGGGAAAAGATACAGGAGAATATTTGACTCCCAGAGCCCAATTTCATCACTTTGGTCCAATAAAACATCCTTTAGCCATGACTGTAAATCTGCAAAGTCAAATTCGCATATGGTGTCTGCGATTAAATGGTCTTTGTCGGCCAGAGGGATCCTGTCGAGATTGACAGGAGGCGGGAGGAAAGAATTTTCCTCGGCCTCTATTTTCTTTGATTTTGGCACCATAACTGTAACAATACCTGCAAGTAAAACAAAAAGTTAGCAGGGAAGACTGTGGCTTTGGACAATTGACTGAAACAGAGAGGAAAATGGGGAAAAAATCTCTCTGGTGCAGCGACAGGGTAAATGACGGGGGAATGAAGGGTGAAGGAAGTTTTGAGCAAATGGATACCCGTTGGGTGTGGGAGACAACTCAATAGGCTAATAGATAGGTTAGCCTGTAATAAATTGCCAATGGGTCATTTGGAGCCTGAGATGGCAGGTGACAATGACTAACCTATACGACTGGGTGACATGGAGGGAGTCGATTGGGACTTGACCATGGTGAAGGGACTTGTAACAGGGTGAGAGGACTGACAAAGTAATGAGATGTGATCTTTAGGGGAGAACGTGGAAAATGACGTCATGGGGTGATAGGGTATGTCGGACTGTGGGAGGTGGTGGAACTCTGACCCAATGGATTCCTTCCACGTAGAGGAAAAGGGGCCCACCAGAAACACCATGAGCTGTCCATCAATGCGCCTGCTCTTGGACCGTAGATCTATGCATGATATTTAACCAATATTCCAGACCCCCCCCCCCACCATTAAAAGTAGANGTTGATGAAGGTGTTGGCACCTCAGCCATTTAGATGTGTGCCTTTGTTATCTCTAATTCCGCCCCCCCCCCCCGCCCTCAATGTTAAAGGTAGAACGGTCGGGGGGGTCCGAAAAGACTTGTCAACTGTAGATCTGGGTGCCCGCTCCCCAACCATTCATCAATGCATGGTCTTTATTCGGTGAGCACAAAATCATATTTG
This sequence comes from Picea engelmannii, assembly GCA_009831015.1. Taxonomy (NCBI): domain Eukaryota; kingdom Viridiplantae; phylum Streptophyta; class Pinopsida; order Pinales; family Pinaceae; genus Picea; species Picea engelmannii. The sequence continues at coordinate 520,787 of ML790977.1, forward strand.
ATCGGAAACTTAGGATAAGTTCCTTTTGTGGGTTTGCCCAAGATTTCCCTGTCTTTATCACCATGGGGGGTTAAACATCAAGCCTTTAAACCTCAAAGATATGGCTCAACATTGATCATCATGCTTTTTTTATTGAGATAAAACAAACTACCCTATGCTTTAACCTAATTACCTATGACAATTAGCCCAAATTAAATTGTTGGACTAAGAAATTACTCTATCCTGGGGTTCTTTGACCAAGATTAGGCAGTTTGGTCAAATTTTTTCACTAGCTAACCTAAATCATCTGGCTAAGATTAAAGAGTTTAGCTAAGATTATTCACTACTCCTATCAACATCAATTTAAAAGAACTTGGCCATGCTTGAATGGTATGGACCAAATCATTGTTATTGCATGGGGCTCTATTGAATCTCTTTTATGCCCTCTTTTATTCTGTTTCTTTTTTCTTTTTCTTTTTCTTTTTCTCAAATTATTTGTAGAATGAAAAATAATTTGACAAACAAAAACACTAAAAGAGATAACATTTCAGTCACCAGTTGATCCTATAAATTATAGGGTTATAACAGGCCCTACTAGTGAAGAGACACCTCCTTTCAACGCTTGCCAATTTGTATAAATAAAGGAAGCCAATGCCTCATTTGTTCACACACTCAGCTCACTCATCTAGTGCACAAATATTGAAGGAAGATGCAGTTACCAGTTGCCGAAAGAAGGAAGAGAGAGAGGCACATTGCTTGGGAGAGGATATTCTCTAGTGTTTGGTTTATTGTCTTGGCATTGTATTGGCTATCTATAATAAGGAAGTTTTTGCTGGGTTTTCTTCCCCATTAGGGTTTCCTAGGATAAATGATGTGTATCTTGTGATTGTGTTTCTCTCAGTGATCCTATCTATTCTATGGTTATCTAGTAAATTGAAAAGAAACCTAATAATATCTTAAACCTTAACATTTTTCATATTTGAACTTTTTCATGTTCACCACTTTGCTAGGCTTGTCTAGTGTGATAAGACCCAAGTCCATTCCGCCGAATCGTGGATGACTGTTGGGAACTTCTGATGATGTTTATGGGATATCCATATCCTTAGGTGAGATGTCATTATTAAGAGATTCTTCATCCCTTTTCCATTTCTCTTCCTCGACTACCTTAGTTACAAATTCATCTACTGCTTTCTATTATGTTGTTGCTTCTTTTTTAGGTACAACTTTTTCTTCTCTTTCATCCTCAAATGCTTTCTTGGCTTCTTCCTTTGCTATTGTTTCTGCTATCGTTGTCGTTGCTATTGTTGTTGCATTAGCTTTTGATTTTGCTTTAGCTTCTTCAATTTTTCTCTTCTTCTCAACAACATCCTCCTTCTTCTTTTGGACATTCTACTTCTTCCTTATTTTATTGTCAACTATTGGTTCTTCCTCCTCAGCTGATTCAAAATGTGTAGATTTAGTTGTAGCATACATTTTTGATGTTTCCATTTATTATTCTTTCCTTTGTGCTTCTTCATGGGATTTCTCTTCATCAACGATCCTTCCTATATGTTTTTCCTACCTCTTGGTGAAGACTTCATTGTATGTCTTGGCTCCACAGTGAACTTCCTCTTCTTCCCATTTGACTGAAGTGTATTCCCTTGGGAGTTTGTACTTATTGCAATGTTCATTGACCACTTTATTTGGGTCGTGTCTCCAAAACCTTTTTCTCCAAAGTGGAATGACAACAAATTGTCCACTTCTTCCTGGGTCTGCTTGATGCTTCCAAATGAATAATATCCAAAACAAAGTGGTAGCGGGGGCCATATAGCCTTCTTATCATGAAATAACATTACCCAAAATCCATAGATCACAGTTTGATATGCAACTTATTGAAGAACTAATCTGTTGGGCACAAATATTGGGAGCAAATGGGGAGATTTGGTAGCTTCCTATACTTAGATATAAGTTTCATTCTCCATGAGGAACCAATATCCGATATTCCCAATTATTTCCAACACTTTATCGATCATACGAGGACTTGGTGCATTGAATACGAGTTCATAAGGAGGCACCAAAAAGTGATCACATATCTTGTGATATTCCACCCTATATTTGTGCTCCCAAAGCACCTTGTAGTAGATATGTATGGATGAGTTTGTTGGTTTCTAGGTCCAATCCATCTTAGGATACTGATGGGGTATGCACATAATATCCAAGAGGTAAGTCACCATATGAAAGATTGGTAATTTTCCAGGTTCAATATATTTGATAGCTGTGATGGATTTTGTTAAGATCGCTGATAGGATATCAACCCAGTTGAACATCGACCCTTCATCAGAAGAGTAGTAGATCAGGGGCATTAGGGATAGGGTGAATTTAGAATAATCTTTATCCCCATACAGTCTACAAAGTATCACCATGTTGTATTGGTATGGATTTCTTAGTGCACTGGTTGGATACTTTTCAGGTGGTCTAAGCTTGAAATATTTATCTGGCTTATACTAGATTTTGAATAGGTCTTTTTCATTGCGTTAGAATTTGTTGAGGAGTTCCTCATCCAATGATCGATTTCACTTTTCCAAATGATAATACTTGGCTAGATATGTTTCTTGGAATGATGCTATGGGATCCCATTTAGCATTAATTATGTAACGGTTGTCAAGGTCCACATGCTTGAGGATCCATAAGATCTCATCTGCACAAGGGAACACTATTGCATGATCCACCACTCTATGTAGTCCTTACCTCCGAATATTTTTGAAGATTCTGATCTCATCCTGATCTTCAGGATTCACAGGAAAGTCTTTCTTCTTGAACATTTGAAAATCCTCACCCCATTTGAGTGAATTTTCCCCTTTCTCCAAGATATCACTAGTATCATCATAGACAACCCTTGGGGCATAAGGTTCTTCTCCCTGATGGCTTCCACTTCAGGAGGCTTCTGTTGTGGGTACTTTCCTGGTTGTCTTCTTGCACGGTGAAATTTCCGAATATGTGACACACTGTCATAATTAGTACATAAAACCAATGATAAAAGAAGACATAACAACAACATAAAACACTATTTACAACAATTATGTGAATTATCGATCCCTTGAGTGGTGACAAGGGGTTCAAGGTGAATTCATTAGAGTAAAATTGTGTTGGCACCTAATGAATCACTCGAGTCAATTTGATGGGGGAATTCATCTTCTGAAGAGGATAAGATGATTTGTGACATGGTAAAATTTTGAAGGAGTCAATCTTAGTTTGGGAAGAAAACCAGGTGGATCAATGAAGTTGATGCCAACTTGGTCAATGAAGGAAAGTGGAACCAACATTGAAGATGGTAAGTTCACCGATATGTACCAGAGAAATTGGTGGAAACTCCATCGATTTGGATTGGAGAAGGTCTTACTAAGTGCGTGGGTGGGTAGAATTTCACATTAGCGTAGTTTACATTAACTTCGTCGGGATGCAAGTTAGTTTTGGAGTCAATATTGAGAAGTCCATCAGTGGGGTTAGAGTAGTTTAGGGAAATTTCTTCGAATACACTAGCAAAGTTAGTGTTAATACTACTGATAGACTGGAGGGGTTTTCGTTAAGTGCACAGACATGGTACCAAAGGGGTTTATATTAACTCTTCCAGTACACTACCAGAAGCACTTGTATTAACCGTCACCAACAATTCAGGGATGAAAACTAGAGAATTCTATATTAATTCCTTCAATAAGTCCAGAAGAGAACAAAATAACATCACCAGATATTCACCAGATACCATAATGGAAACCTTGTCGACTAAATGATTTTTGAATATTTTGAATAAGTGTTGGATTGGGGGAGGGCTCAATCTTTGCCAATATCAGTGCATATATATGATTTGACAAAGGGATTTACATCGATGTTGGTTGTGCGAAGTTCGAGACAAAATGAATAAGAACCAAGGATAAGAAATGGTTAGGGTTCATACTAGTCCCGGGGAGGACTATTGGTTAGGGCATTGTGTAAGGGTAGGGAATGAGTCACGTGATAGGGCATGGATGCAACCAAATTGGGAGGATGAGGTAAAACCTCTAGTCTGATGAGAGGTGAAGGGATTTAATGGCTAGGGTTTGGAGGTCATAAGGAGAACTTGGAAAGGTTAGTCATAGTCGGGGCCAATGGAGCACTGGGCTTAGGGTTAGATTATAATCACGTGTCAGAGCATGGTTTTGAGGGGAAAAGGAGGAAGTTGAGTCGGGGTAAAAATGGGGAGGGTCGGAAAGCAATTTCTAGAAACCCTAACCCTACTAAAGATTATTATTAAAAAACACACAAGATGATGAGGTAGTGAGCCTACCTGTTAGCTAAAGAAACATGGGTGATAAAGTAAGTTAGAAGATGGAGGGTTTCTTGAGATCTCATCCTTAGCACGATTCAAAATCTTCTTTCTCCCTTTTCTTAGAAAAAAATATTAGTGGAATGGAAAAATAAAGGGTCGAACCCTTGCTTTATAACTTTTTAGGTACGGGTTTCGAGAGTTCCTAGGAAATAAATGGAAGGGCTCTGGTGATACTAGGAGAGTTGGTGGGAACTTCTCTGGTAACACCAAAGTTGATGGTGATAAGTACTCCAATGAGGGGTCAATGTATCTGAGAATTTGGAAACAAATCAATCGATAAAAGGGGATGATGTACTGGATCAATTGGCATGAATACTATCACTATACATCGAAGAAAAAGATAGGAAAGCCTCCGGTTGTACTGGAGACAAAGTTAACAACTTATCTGATAAGGAAGTATACATACCAAAGGACTTTGGAGGAACTCCTTTGGTGCATATTGAAGGATTTGAGGGGAACTTCTCCAATATGTATCAGAAGAGTTGAGGGGAAATTATCTAAATGTATTGGAGGAGTTGAGGGGAAATTCTCTAATAGCACACAAATTATTCTTGAATATTGTCTAAGTGTAAAAAACAAATTAAACTAAACCAAGCTTTAAAAATAAAGCAACTTGATCAGATTAGGATGAGAAGATTTAAAAAAAGATGAAAAAGTTGGGGTAGCTCTTCTTATCAAGTCAAAAAGATCTTAAGTAGAAAAGGAAGGGTCCCATTTTCTTGGAAAAATAATGATTTTTCAAGCAAGAATACAAGAAAAAGGGAAGATGTTGATGTCTAACAAAACAAATGGTGCCACACTAGGTAATGAATATGTACAAAGAGGTATATAAATATAAAACTTCTGAGAATGGAAACACTAGCAGTGCATGAACCAAGAGAGAAACAATAGGTACCATAGTATTCAAAAACACAAATTTTGATGAGACAAGTTTGTATGATGCAAGGGAGAGATCAGTACCATTCCCAGAGAAAATTAATTACCATAATATAACCCTTTTAACCATATTTTATTCAGGTAGTCATGAGAAGTAAAATAGGGAAATGATACACCAGGAATGCTGAAAATACAAGTTGATTATGCATTTCTTTGGTGTTTCTCCATTGCTAGCAAGTGCCCATAGCCTCGATGGAGTCACCCTGGTGTCAAAATCCTTGCTCCACTTCTAACAAGTGTCCATATCCCCGACATACATACTTGCATGTACCACATGAGATATAATGTCTTTCCCCAAGCCTTTACCTTTATAATATATTTCTCTTAATTTCAAAGAGAAGTGGATGGGGGGATCCTAGTTTTCCTTTAAAGGCATTTGGGATGACACCTGTGAAAGTGAGATTTTCCAACTTTATTATAGATGAGCTAACTCCCCAAGCAACATGCCTTGAGTACTCAAAATTCCTTTCCAAATCAGATTTCATTTAGTTTTGGACAAACAAAAACACAAAATATGCTTATGGGTACGACCATTAACCCATCCTTTCAACATTTAAGAGTACGATGCTATTTTGCTAATGAAATGTTTTCCTCTACTGGGTCTATCTTGAATTAATGCACATCAATGTTATACAGAGATAAATGATGCAGTGTCTAGAAGCCAAAAATAGATTTCCAGAATTTTTGTACCAATGTGTCACACCTTAAAAACTAATTCGGATCTAAGGCACCAAGCTCTATGAGAAGTCTTAAGGAAATAACTTTGAAATAGAGGAAGTAAAACTAATAGGAATAAAAAAAAGAAAGTGTAAAGCACAAAATAAATCCAAAAATGCATAAAAAGGTAAAGAAAAATTGAGCGGGAAATCAAAGATGAAAAATAAAACTCATTATTTATGTACAAAGGGGAAGCTACCTTAAAGACTAGTTGATGTAATGTTTCAAATTTTGGCCATTGAAGGGGAGGAGGTATACATCCCCTTCAATATTTTTCAATTGGCAAGTACCTAGGCCAATCTTTTCTTTGATTACGAAGGGACCCAACCACAATTCTTGAAACTTTGAGTGTTTTCCTTTATCTTCATGTGGCTTGTCCCACTTGAGGACCAGGTCACCAACTTGAAAGTATTTCTCACTAGAAAAATTCTTATCAAACCAATGTTTAATATTCTTTTGGTGAGCTTCAAATTTGGTTTTCTCTTTGGCACAATTTTCTTTTATATTTAACAAGGTGTTAAGGTGTCCTTGGATGATAGGGTACTCTCTCCCATGTGAACATTGTGTAAGTTGAAGGGAAGGGAGATATATATTTGAAGGAAGGACAACCTCTTTCTTGTAAACACGGAAGTAAGGAGAGGTATCGATGGGTGCTTTTGGAGTAATGGAGTCATCCCAGAGGGCATTAGGTAATGCATTATGCCAATTCCTCAGCTAGTCAATTACATTTCATTTAAGGATGCATATCAAAATTTTGTTTATGGATTCAACCAGGCCATTGCCTTGAGGGTAGTAGTTTGTTGCATACTTTAAAGTGATCCCCTTTTCTAGAGAAAAACCAGTCAATTTTAAAGATGAAAAATATGTATCATTATCAAATACGAGAGTGTTGGGTACTCCAAACCTGGTCATGATGTGTTGTTCAATAAAATTAATTACCACTTCATTGTTTACCTTGGTTAATGGTGCTTCTTCCATCTAGTAGGTATACTAATTAGTGGAATTCATAATATATTTGTGTTTTTTAGATGAGTGAGGTTTGATCTCACCGATTATTTCCAACCCCCATTGTTTGAAAGGATCTTTGAAAACAACAGGCTGAAGTGGAACAACTTCCTTTCTCTCTCTTCTAGTTGATTTTTGGCAAATGTCGCAGCTTCGAGAGTAGGCATGAGCATCCTTTAATACTGTTGGCCAGTAGTACCCAACTCTTAATATTTTGTGGGTTGTGGTCTCTCCTGAAAAATGACCTCTAGCTAGTCTATCATGCATATCTTTGACAACCTTGTTGGCATCTTTCTTCTCGATACATCGGAGCAGAACTCCATCATAATTCTTCCTAAACAAGATACCATGGATCAACTGATGTTGTGCAGACTTTGGCCACAATGCTCTTCTCTGTTTGGAATTAAGATGTTCAAGAGAGGTGCCATGATGAAGATTGTAATTGTGATCATTATACCATGAATTCTCAATTGATGGTATATAAGGGGCTTGTTGTGTATAGAGAGTTGGTTCCTCTTGTCGTCCATCTTCTTCTTGATCTTCAAAATCCGTGACTTCGGTTTCTCGATTACACATTCCTTGACCTTTAAAAATAGTTGATGGTTTGAATTCGAGGTCATACCCTTGTAAATATGTCATGCAATTACCTCGTCTTTCATCTAGTTTCCTCTTTACAAAGAGAGATATAACCTCCGGGTGAGGGAAGATCACCTTAGTGTGGTTTTTGAATATATAATGTCTGAACTGTTTAATAAATTTGTGAAAAACAAAATCTTGCTTGTCTATCGGTGGATAATTTAGTTCAACACCTTGTAGTCCATTGCTCATAAACACTATGGGGAACTCATTCCATTACTGGTCCTTTTGAGTGAGCACTGTTGCAAGAGAATGGTAAGAAGCAAAAGTATATAGAAATAAGTATTTAGTAAAATCATGACTTTGAAGAGAAAGTGTTGTCTCTATGGATTCCTTGATATTATCAAAGAATTCCTTTTCAACATATGTCCACTTGAATTGAACGTATTTCTTTATCATATGTTGAAGAGTTTTAACAATTTCGACAAAATTCAGAACAAATCTTCTCACGGAGTTGATTTTCCCCAAAAAAGACTACATAGGTATTTTTTTGTGTGGATGTAGGATCTGCATGATAGCCTTGGTTCATTCCGGGTCAATGAAAATCTAATCCTTGGAAATAATATTCCCCAACAATTTACCTTCTGAAACAACAAAGATGCTCTTCTCGTGGTTTAGAGAAATATCATATTTTCTACATCTTCCGAAAATATGATTCAGATGTTTGGGGTGGTTATCTCTTTGTTTTGAATAAAATGTGATGTCATCAATATAGATCACCACGCTATGACCGATTAGACCTTTAAAATTTATGTCGATTTCCCTCAGAAAGGTATCACTAACATTGATTAGACCAAAGGGTATTATGCGATATGCAAGGTTCCCCACTTTGTCCAAAACGTGGTCTTTAACCGGTTTGGTTTCTGCTATGAGAACCTGATTATAACTAGAAAACCCATCCAAAAGAGAAAACACTTCAGAACCAAAGACGAGTTGTAGGATTTTCTCCATGGGGGAGATGGATAATTGTCCTTGTTAGAATCTCAATTTAAATTTTGGAAATCTACGCAGAGTCTGATCTCCTCCAATTTCTTCTGACAAGTACCAGATTAGACACCCAGGTGGAATGACAAACTTTAAAGATGATACGGATATCTAGAAATTTCTTCAATTCTTTCTGGATAAGTGGTTCAAGAGTTGGATGTATTTTCCTTATATTTTTCTCAAATGATTTGACACATTCTTTGATGGGAATCACGTGTTGAATAATACCAGTGTCATAAGTATTCAAATCTTCATATGTCCACACAAATGCATCACGATATCTCTTAAACAACTACATGAAAGTATACTTTTCTGCCTCTGAACAACAAGTGCCTAGATTAATGTATTTGGGCTATTTAGGGGTCCCTAGATTCACCATAAAGTGCATCATGGTAGAGTTGTTCAAAGGTTTTATGAACTTAGTCTGTAGATCAAACAACTTTTTAAGTGATAACACATTCCTCGATATGCAATTTTCTTTTACCTTACTTTCTTCATTCCGATAGTGCCAAAGATGTCGTTGATGCACTTCATCATCTATCACCAAATCTTGGAACACGTCATAGTTGGTAAGGAAATTTATGATATGAGTATCATTATTGACCACTCTCTAGTTCATGACTGATATGAATTTTAGTGGGTATAAGGTCTAAATTTGGATGCAAAGTCATAAAGCTATAAAACTAATAGATTTCCCATGTGGATCAAGGAGATACCCACCTCATTAATTAATTGGGATAACAAGTTGCCATATGGGTCAAAGAGAGTCCCACCTCTCCATTACTGTATTGGGTTTTATTTTCCACTATTTAGTTAGCTGGGTAGTTAGATTTATTATTATAATAATAGAGATTCATTTAATGAGCTCTTTCCATTATTATATTGGGTTTTATTTTCCACTACTTAGTTAGCTGGATAGTTAGATATATTATAATAATAGAGACTCATTTAATGAGATATTTTTGACTTTTTCCAATGGACCATTTTTTAATGCTATATAAAGGCCTAACAAGCCTTCTCATAATAGCAAGTAACTCATTTTGGCTTCTCTCATATTTTCTATTGTTCATTGTGAGATTAATTAGCTCTGATTGATTTACTAGTAATTAGTTTTATAGGTGAGGCTCCTCTTTGAGCCTCACCTCCCGAGTACTTCATTTACATGTTTTTTTCCATGCTTATTTTCATGGAAGATTGGCATGTATAAGCTCCTCCTCTCTAAGCATTCAAGCCATCCATATCTCATCCCTCGAGATCCAGATCAGTGGTATCAGAGTGGGTATGCTCTCCATTAGAACAAGGGTTTGAAGCATGTTGTGGTTTCAAACATTTGTAGCAATCACCAACATCCTTTTGGTATTATCGAAATACATTTTCTGGGACAAACACTGTAAGCATCACAGTTGGTCCACATGCACTACAAGGATTTTATTACCCTCAGATATTAGTTCATCATTGCAAGGAGAACCATGCATGGATTCACTACATCCATACATGGATTCACTACATCTAGACATGGATCCAATACATCCACTGGTCTGCAACATTTTCAACAAATTTGCAGGGTGTCCATGCTTCCCACAGAGGTTCAAAAACCTCTACAATAGCTTATGCTGCTCTACAAACCCTTGAAGTCCTTTGTGTCCCTCTACACTCAGACAAATTCAAAAAGGTGTTGCGACCTATACAAATCATTTCAGAGGCTCTACCATAGCTCATTGGAAATATATATTCAATATCTCAAGTTGGTATTTCACAGAATCTCATTTTCCTTCTTGGTTTGAGAGATATCATCGATTGAATCTAAGTATGTATTTGAACCAAGGAGGTCGTGCGTACCACCATATTCAATGGTATTTTTCTCCCTTATAATGAATCTACATAATGATTTCCATATATGTCTGGAAATATCTCTTCAAGATATCAAATGGGTATTTCGCGAAATTTCATTTTGTTGTCTAGTTTTTGAGATATCATTGTTTGAAGCAACACATGTATGTAACCAGCGTGGCCACACACCCATCAAATTCGGTTTAGTTTTTATCACTCCACATGAAACCTTATAGAACTTATGCTATATCAATGGAAAGGTCTCTTCGTCAGCTCAAATGGGTATCTTACATAATTTCATTTGGTTTCCTGGTTTGAGAGATATCATTGATTGAATATATGTATGTCTTTCTTCCAAGATGGTTGCGCATCACTGACACTTCAACAAGATTTTTCTCACTCCACGGGCCACCTAGAAAAAATTCCATATACCAATGGAAATATCTCTTCAGTAGCTCAAATGGGTCTTCGACGGAATTGGATTTCATCACCTGTAGCATAAGTTATGAATAAATTTGTAGAAGGAGATTCAAATCTTCCAAAGTCATTCTTTTTCCATTTTATTAATGTAAACGGTTATGGGTCAACCACACAAAACCCTTCCCTTCATTGGGAATTATAACATTGTACTCATGGGTCTCTTTGTAACATGGGTGAAATGATGGGGTATCGTCATTTTCTAAGGGGAGAGGAATGATCCAAATTTTAGGGGGTATATGGTCTAAATTTGGATGCAAAAGTCATAAAGCTAGACAACTAATAGATTGTCCATGTGGATCAAGGAGATACCCACATCTTCATTAATTAATTTGGCTAACAGGTTTCCATATGGGTGAAAGAGAGTCCCACCTCTCCATTAATGTATTTGGTTTTATTTTCCACTATTTAGTTAGTTTGGTAGTTAGAACTATTATTATAATAATAGAGAATCATTTAATGAGCTCTTTCCATTATTGTATTGGGTTTTATTTTCCACTACTTAGTTAGCTCGGTAGTTAGATCTACTATAATAATAGAGACTCATTTAATGAGATCTTGTTGACTTTGTCCAATGGACCATTTTGTAATTCTATATAAAGGCCTAGCAAGCCTTCTCATAATAGAAAGTTACTCATTTTGGCTTCTCTCATATTTTCTATTGTTCATCATGAGATTAATTAGCTCTGAGTGATTTAGTAGTAATTAGTTTTAGAGGTGAGACTCCTCTTTGAGCCTCACCTCCCGAGTACTTCATTTACATGTTTTTTTCCATGCTTATTTTCATGCAAGATTGGCATGTCTAAGCTCCTCCTCTCCCCTCATTCAAGCCATCCAGATCTCAGCCCCCGAGATCTAGATCAGTGACATTGTCCGATATAGAAGGTCTAAAAATTATTTCAACAGAAAAACCATTATTGAGGGGCATGAATCTAGATGATGCATTTTATAAAGTGTCTGTGACAGTGTTTTGACAACAAGATATAGAAGTAACATTAAATGCTTCAAAGGAATATAGCAATTTCCATACCTCTTGCTGATAACCTTTTAAGTGGGGATATAGGTAGTGAATAGTGTTTCTTACTTGTCGAAAAATTATTTCCGAATCACCAAACTCTTGAAAGAATTTTACCTTAAGGTCGATGGCCTTTTTTAGGCCTTGGACCAAGGACTCATATTCAACAGTATTTTTGGTGCATTCAAACTATAAGAGAAATATATAAGGGTCTTACATTGTTCTGGATCAATAAGGATGCATCTTACACCGACTCCCTCTTGAGATCTGGAACCATCAAAGAACATTGTCCACATTTTAGTGTGTAAATTTGAGTTAGTTATGAAAAATCCATGCATTTTTAATATAGTAAAATCATTAGCGTAAGTCCAAGTGCATTGAAGGAGTTCATACCATGTGTTTGTTTTAATTAGAGATGGCTGTGATTCATAGAAACCACGATCAGTATCCAAAAACTAATTTCCCAAAACAATATGGGCGAAGCTGATGGGATCATTCTTACCTTAAAGTTTTGTTACCATGTGTTTCATATGAGACTCATTGTTCACCAAGATCTGATTTGGCTTACCTTTGTATGGGAGCCACAACTGAGACCAATATGTAGAGAAATGACCTTGAATTTTTGTAGACCAATCCCTGCTCAACAGTAAACCAACATTATGGAATGTCACAAAAATTATATCAATAAATTGATGAACTCTAGGATCATATGCTAACCTAATCATAACATTTTTAAGTTCACCTTTAACTTTGATATCTGATCTATCCAATTGTATGATTCTAGTAGTACTCATTTGTGGGACAACATTGATTTTCTGACATACTGATTACAACATTATATTGGAGGAAGCACCAGAGTCTGCTAAGGATTTATGTACATTGAAGTTAAAGATTTCATATGTAAGAAAGAAGGGTGGGACCTGGGACCTCATGTGAGCCTATATTGGTTGCATTTATAGCAGATTTAATTTCAACTTTCCATTCTTCCTTTACTTCAAGAATTTTATAAATATTGTTGGTCGCAACAACAATCTTCTTATGATGGTCATCGGGATTGAAAGTGTCAAGAATAAGATTTCATTACTGGGGAAGTGAGAATATATCATACAAAGAGATGTTAGCTTTGGTATTCTTTAGATCTTCAATAACATTATATTCCAAATCATGCATTTTAGGTTTACTTGTTGTTTTTCTTGATTGTGAGGAGCTAGGTTTATTGCTTGATAATGGAGTGCTAGGTTTTTTGTTGGTTTCTGTTGGGGTTGAAGTACTTGGTTTGTTGCTATTAGCTGGTGCATGGGTGTTTTAATTTTGAGGAGGAATGGGAGACGTTATATTTTTAAGAGCAGTGTTGGTTTTAAAGGAAAGAAGTTGGGGACAACACCTTTTCTATGTAAGTTGTAATCTTGGGGGGGGGGGGGATTTATGATTTGAGTTCCCCTTACAAAAACCTCTTCAATATACTCCTCATCTGAATCTATACACCAATCCCATAGGAACATGGAAAAATCCTGAGTGGTTTCTTCAACAATTTTTTCATTTTCCACTTCCTTGGTCTGATCATCATTGATTTTTTGTTGATCTAACAGTTGGTTAATGACAAGGGTCATAGAGTTGACCCATTGAGGACATGTTTTCTCGGATTTTTTTTTTTTGGTGATACAAACATAAATTATCCATGCCAAAGGAATCCATATTTAAAGTGAGAGTTGGGACTTTTGGAGGCTCCAACAGATTGCCATTCTTCTTAAAGAATGGATGGAAAGTCCCGGGATTTTAATACCCTTCCTCAATGTTCTTCTTAAGTTATACAACTTCATTTGAATTTTTCTTTACCAACATAACCACGTTGTCTAAATCCTTGGGATCTTTCTCAAGAGGTTTAATCAAAAGTAAAGGCTTATTCCCAGTTGTTTTGGTTTCTTTGATTGTAGGGTGGCTATCTAAAGAAATTGCTTCTTTCTCAACAACTTTAGCTTCCTCAAAGTTCTGGGCTAAGGACACCTTGCCAACTCATTTGAAGAACATACCTATATAGGGAATTAATGATGAAATGTAGTATTCGACAACCAACGGTTCCAAAGGAGCAGATTCAATAGTGAATTTGTTGAGGACAATAGTGAAGCATTGGTTGAAGTCCTTTACTTTTTCCTTCTCCATATTTAATGCTACTATCTCTTTAAATAAGGCTGCCAAAGTTTTCTCTTCCCAAAAATTTCCAATAAAGGCCTTTTCAAAATCATTCTAGCTAGTCATAGAACCATCTGGTAAGTTAAAATACCATGTGGATGCCTTGTTCTCGAAGGTGTAAGGAAAGAGTCTACAAACCACATCTTCGTGCTGGAAATTTAGGAGACAGGTGGCTAGGAAGAAATTCTTTACATGATATTCAGGTGAGCTAGATTTTTCCATGTCGAATTTAGGGAGAAGTCTCTCTGGACATTTGGGAAATTCATGTAAAGGATTGGGTAAGTTTAGAACACCTTGGAACATCCATGGTGGAATCCTATTTTGATTTTCACCCATACTGTCATCAAAATCAGATCTTGAATTTTCACCGTCAAATTTTTACTTTGAATCGGGAGGAGTAGAACTAGGAGGTATTTGATTCAAAGGAATAAGTAATTCTTGCAAAGAAGTTTCAATCAAATCTTTTACATAATCAACAAGAACATTGTTATGATTATCAGGTCGTCTTATGTGGGTATCTCTCCTCCCAGGGAGTGCTAAAGTAGTGGGAAGTTGGCCAAGTAATTTGGCATACAAGCGTGTTATGCGACGAGTTTCAACGAACTCCTTATTAGGGATGGGATACCAAGCTGCTGGCTGATTTTCGAGGCTGCCAAAAACACTTTTGAATGTGTGATTCAAATCTTTAAAATTAATTTCCTATTTAGAAGGGATATGAGGAAACCGTAGTTGGACATGAATATTATCAGAGGATTAATTGCGTGTATGCAATTGATTTATGATATCCATGCAAAATCAGGCCCTCTTTCTAGCGCCAATTCTATTGTTGGGGTGGAATTTTCCTTCAATAGTAAGGAATACTCCTCGGCACATGGTCCCAATTAGACTATGCACCATTTGGTTTAGGAGACCCATCTAGATTCTGTCCTAGCTGCCATTACTGGTATATGGGGGTGATTGGATGGTTTGTGAATGAATATGAAAATGAAAATGAAATCTAACTACTTGCATAAACAAATCTAATCTATCCTATACTAGGTAGGATAAATCTAAAGTAACCAAATGAGTAGCTGAAAATGGAACTAATCTATGCAAATAACTTCACTCAGGTAGCTATTATGAAGTAGTGAAGTTAGACAACACATGTATGCAAATACATAAACAATATTAGATTAATCATGCTATCGCATACATAAGGAAATCATATTCTTAGGACAAAGCATAAGAAAGAATAGAAAAGATGCGAGAACAATATCAATTTTCATAAGAAAATTCTATAGGAAAAAATATATTCTTACAACACATGTAAACAATAGACAGTCTGCGAGAAATAGTTCACAACAAGCAATCATTTAAAAAATTTCTTCTCTTTATCAAAACTAGCCCTGAGGGATTCTCAATTTTAGTTAACACAATAATATCTCCAAAATAGTTCACTCAATATACAATGCTTGAAGAGCCCCTACAAAATGGGTCTCTTCCTTTATTTAGAGAAATTCTAGTAACTCCTAAAATGTATTCTTGAATCCCAAAAGAAGAAGTTACAAAAACCTTTCAACTTCCCCCTCAATGGCTATTGACATGTGTGATAATGAGGATGAAGATTATTGTAGTTGGAAAAATACAAAGTATAATAGAGTTGTTATCAAATCCAAATTTTACTATCTCATCTTATTCATGTACCCTTTTGTTTGACGTAAGCTACCCAAAACTCATAATGGTCGTAGAGTGATGTGACCCCGTGGTATGAAATTTCCTCGAGAGAGGCTTCATGAGAGGCTGATTTATTGGTGTGAGTCTTCATTTCATTTTCTAGGGTGGCCATGAATTCATGGATCATAGTATGAACTTTGGCCACCTGGACAAGGTGTTGCTCCATTAACTCAATTCTCACCTTCGTAGCTACCTGAGTTATCTCTCATCTCTGACTAGGCCGGATTTGTCAGATCTTTTCGAGGAGTTGTTACATAGTGATGGTTTCCCTGAGCTCTTAGATGGAAGGAAGGAGAAACTTATGTGTCAAAACTTGTGCTTCTTTATGGAGTTATGTGCAAGTTGTGAGCGAGATAGTTGTTTTCTTTTCTGCTCTCTTCCCACCTTGTTGACACTAATCAAGCGAAGCATAATCAATTCGGTTTTATACCTTTGAGGGGTGAGGAAGCTTGGTTCGGGAATATGGATTCTGAGTGATCCATATTTTTATGTCATCTAAGCCCTCTTTGATGGTGGAGAGATAGATGTTCTTGGTTTGCAAATGACTGCGTTGTTCCATTATGTTGGCTTCCAACTACTGAAAGACAAGTAGATGGGAATACATATCCATGATAGCCTCTTCTAGCTCTGTTCTGACCTTTTCATAACATGCTTTAAAGTCTCCTAGACTTCCCTCATCTTTATTTTCATGCCTGATATGTTCTACCAATTCTCTGATCATGGCATCCTTCTCTTGGTTTTGGCAGTACAAGTTATTAAGGTTCTTCTCTATTGTTGTGGTTAAGGCAGTGCCAATGGATTTCATGGAAAGTGGATCTTGGATAGAATATTCCATCAAAATAGTCTTTGTCATGACTTCTAATGGATTTCCCCCTATGACCGATACCTTCATGAATTGTTGTTTCAAAATCTAGCCAGTGGCTTTGTCATATTTGAAAATTTTCAAGTTTTCCATTTTGCTGGGATTGTATGATGTGCTAAACCCCAATTCCATTCCTATGAATCATGGATGACTACTGGGAACTTATGATGATGTTTCTGAGATATCTGTATCCATAGGTGAGTTGTTGTTATTAAGAGCTTCTTCATCCCTTTTCCGTTGCTCTTCCTTGGTTGCCTTAGTGAAAGCTTCATTTGTTTCTTTTTGTTCTATTGTTGCTGCTTCTATGATTACTTTTTTAGCAACATATTTTTCTTCTCTTTCGTTCTCAACTACTTTCTTGACCACTATTTTTTATTCTTCCACTATTGTTGTTGCTGCCACTACTGCATCAACTGCTGCTTTTGCTTTGTCTTCTTCTATTTTTCTCTTCTTCTCAACAACATCCTCCTTCTTTTGGAACTTCTCCTTCTTCCTTCTTTTCTTTTCATATGTTGCATCTTCCTCCTTGGCTGATTCAAAATGTGTAGATGTAGTTGTAGCATACATTTTTGATGTTGCCTCTTCTTATTCTTTCCTATGTGCTTCTTCATGGGATTTGTCTTCATCATCAATCCTTCCTATAGGGTTTCCTTTCCTCTTGGCGATGACTTCATTGTATGTACTGGCTCCATAGTGAACTTCCTCTTCCTCCCATGTAGCCAAAGTGTATTCCCATGGGAATTTGTACTTATTGTAATGTTCCTTGACCACTTTCTTTGGGTCATGTATCTGGAACCTTTCTTCTCCGAAGTGGAATGAAAACAACATGTCCACTTCTGCTTGGGCTTGCTTGATGCTCCCAAATGAATAAGATACAACAAAAAGTGGTAGAAGGGGAAAAATAGCCTTCTTACTGTGATATAAATTTTCCCCGACTCCATAGATCACGGTTTGATATGCAACTTCTTAAAGCACTAATATGTCGGGGACAATCTTGGGGGAAAATGGGGAGCTTTGGTGGCTCTGTATACTTAGATGTAATTTTTTTTCTCACCAAGGTACCGGTCTCCGATCTTCCAGATTATTGTCAATTCTCTATCGATCATACAAGGAGCTGGTGCACCGAAGATGAGTTCGTAAAGAGGAAACAAAAAGTGATCACATGTATTTTGATACAATTCCCTATATTTGTGCTCCTAGAGCACCTTGCAATAGATATGTATGGACATGTTTGTTGGTTGCGAGGCCCAAGCCATCTTAGGATACTGATGGGGTATGCACATAATATCCAAGAGGTAAGATGCCATATGAAAACTTGGGAATTTCCCAAGTTCGGTCTATTGGACAACTCTGATGGATTATGTTAATCTCTTTGATAGGATATCATCCTAGTTGAACATCAACCCTTCATCAACATAGAAGTAGATCGGGGGAATTAGGGACAGGGTGAATTTAGAAGCATCTTTCTTCCCATATCATCTGCAAAGAATCACCATGATGTATTGGTATGGTCTTCTCAATGCAGTGGTTTAATACTCCCCATATGGTTTGAGCTTGAAATATTTATCTGGCGTATACTATATTTTGAATAGGTCCTTTACCTTGTGTGGGAACTTGCTGAGGAGTTCCTCATCCAACAACTGGGTTCCCTTTTCAAAATAATAATTATTGGCTAATCTGCTGCTTGGAATGATGCTATGGGCTCCCCTTTAGCATTAATTATGTAAAAATTGTCAAGGTCCACATGATGCTTGAGGATCCATTATATTTCTTTTGCACAAGGGAACACAATTGCATGAGCCACCACTCTATACAATATTGACCTTCGAATAGTTTTGAAGATTTTTATCTCATCTTGATCTTCAGGATCCATCGGGAAGTATTTCTTCTTAAACATTTTAAAAACCTCACCTCATTAGAGTGCATTTTCCCCTTTCTCTAAGAGCCCAATAATATCATCATAGACAACCCTTGAAGCATAAGGTTCTTCTCCCTCCCGACTTCCACTTCCAGAGGCTTCTATTGTGGGTTATTTTCTAGTTGTCTTCTTTTGCGGTGACATATCTGAATCTATGACACACATTCATAATTAGTGCATTAAACCAATGATAAAATAAGACATAACAAAAACATAAAACACTATTTATGAAAATTATGTCAATTATCGATCCATTGAGTGGTGACAAGGGGTTCAAGGTGAATTCATTAGACTAAACTTGTATTAGTACCTGAGGAATCACTTGAGTCATCTTCTAAAGAAGATAAGATGATCCGAGACATGGTGAAAGTTTGAGGGAGTCAGGATTAGTTTGGGAAGAAAACCAAGTAGATTGGTGAAGTTGATGCCAAATTGGCTGATGAAGTAAAGTGGAATCGACACTGAATATGGTAAGTTCTTTGATATGTATTGGATAACTTAGTGGAAAATCCACTAGTTTGGATCAGAGAAGGTATTAATATGTGCTTCGATGGGTGGAATTTTGTATTGGCGTAGTTTACATTAACTTCACTGAGATGCAAGTTAGTACCATAGTCAATGTTGAGAAGTATGTCGGTGGGGTTGGAATACTTTAGGGAAATTTCTCCGGATACACCAGTGAAGTTGGTGTCAATACCGCCGATAGATCGGAGGGATTCTCGTTAAGTGCACTGATGTGGTATTGGAGGGGTTTATATTAAATCTTTAGGTACACTAATGAAAGTTCTAGTATTAACCCTCTCCGACGAGTCAGGGATGAAAACTAGAGGAGTTTGTATTAACTCCTCTGAAAAGTCCAGAAGAGAACATGATAATATCGTTGACTATGCATTGAAGACCATGATAGAAACCTTGCTAACTACATGAGTTTTTGAATATTTTGACTAAGTGTTGGACTAAAGAAAGGTTCAATCCTTTCCAAGCTTGGTGCACAAATCTAGTTTAACAAAGGGATTTATATCGATGTTGGTTGTGCAAAGTTTGAGATGAAATGACTAAGAACCGAGGATAAGAAATGGTTAGGGTTTGTATTAGTCCCAGGGAGGACTATTGGTTAGGGAATCATGTAAGGTTAGGGAACGAGTAGCGAGATAGGGAATGGATGCGACTAGGTTGGGCGAATGATGTAAAACCTCTAGTTTGATGAGAGGTGAAGTGATTTAACTCCCAGGGTTCATGGAGGTTATAGGTAGAAGTTGGAAAGGGTAGGCACAGTCGAGGCCAATGGAGCATTGGGTTTAGGGTTATATTATAATCATGCATCAAAGCATGGTTTTTAGGGGAAAAGGAGGGAGGTGACTTGGGGTTCAAATGGGGAGGGTCGAAAATAAATTTACGGAAACCCTAACCCTAATAAATAATATTATTAAAAAAAATGCAACAATAAGATGAGGTAACGAGCCTACCTATCAGGTCAAGAAATGTGGGTGATAGAGTAAGTTAGAAGATGGAGGGTTCCTATGATCTCATCCTTAGTGCAATTCAAACTCTTCTTTCTCCCTTTTCTTGGAAAAATCTATAAGTGTAATGGAGAAATAAAGGGTCAAACCCTTGCTTTATAACTTTTCGAGTGCGAGTTTAGAGAGTTCGGAGAAAATAAATGGAAGGGATATAATGGTATCAAGAGAGTTGGTGGGAAATTATTAGGTAGCACTGGAGTTGATGATGATAAGTACTTTGATGAGGAGTCAACGTACTAGAGTGTTTGGAAAGAATTATGTCGATAAGGGGGGGTTGGTGTACCAAAGTAATTCACACGAAGACTATTAGTATACATCAAAGACAAAGATATGAAATCCTTCGGTTGTACCAGAGACAAAGTTAACAACTTACCTGACAAGGAAGTCTATGTACTGAAGAACTTTGGACGAAATCCTCTGATATGTATCAGAGGAGTTGAGGGGAACTTCTTTGATACCCCAAAAATGATTCTTGAATATTATCTAAGTGTCAAAACCAAATTAAACCAAACCAAGCTCGGAAAAAAATAAACTTGATCAGAGAGGGATGAGAATATTTCAACAAATATAAAAAATTTGAGGTATCTCTTCTAAGAAAGTTAAGAAGTTCTCATGGAGAAAAGGAGGGGTCCCATTTTCTTAGCAAAATAAATGGGTTTTCAAGTAAGAATACAAGAAAAAGGAAAGGTGTTGATGCCTATCACAACACATTCCTGGTTGAAAATGGAGTTTTCAACAAGAAGGTATCAACTACACTGAGACCTTTTCCCCTGTTGCAAACATGAAATCCGTTCAACCGATTCTTCTGTTTGTTGCTCAGTTTGGATGACAAATCCATCAGATGGATGTGAAGAGTGATTTTCTTCATGGAGACCTATTTGAAGAAATTTTCATGGAACAACCACCTGGTTTTGTGACACATTCTAACTTTGTTTGTCAACTCTAAAAGTCGCTTTATGGTTTGAAGCAGGCTCCCCAGGCTTGGTATGCTAATATTGATAGTTTATTTGTTCAAATTGATTTCAAACGTTGTGAATCTAATCACAGATTATATGTACTCCATACCAATGGAGACACTTTGATTGTTGTTTGATATGTACACAATCTCCTCATTACTGGAAATCATAGTGATATCATCCATATATTGAAGAAACAACTTGTTGACTCCTTTAACATGACAAATATTGGTACTTTGATATATTTTTTGGGTCTTCAAGTATTACCACTATGTGATGGATTTTTCATTTATGAGTGTAAATATGTGATGGATATTTTGACACATTTTAATATGAATGATTGTAATCCTTGTGCTACTCCTTTTCAATCTGGATTAAAGATCACCAAACTTGTCAAACATCTGTAGTCGATGTACACTTTATCGACAACTAGTCGACAATCTTATTTATCTTACTCATAGTCGACCTGACATTTCCTTTGTTGTTAGTTTGGTTTATTGGTTTATGTAGGAGCCCAAATAAATCCACTAGAATGAAATCAAATGAATTTTCTGCTATCTCAAGGGTACCCCTCATTTTGGTGTCAAGTATTTTTGAATTTTAGATTCGCTAGTCGACTTCATCGACTCCGACTGGGATGGTGACAATGGTGATCGAAAGTCCACTTTTGGCTATGTGTTTTTCTTCAGCACTAGACCAGTAGTGTGGTCATGGAAGAAACAAAAGGTAGTCCTTTTTTCGATTACAAAAGAAAAATATTGTGGCATCATTCAAGCATGTACTGAAGAAATCCACATATGCCAAATTTTGGGAGAATTTGGACTTCTTTCTCAAACCTCTACTACAATCTACTGTGATAATCAAAGTTCCATACATGTTACTAAAAATATTGTTTCCCATAGTAAGATGAAGCATGTTAAGCTCCATTCTCACTATTTGAGACAGTTGATTCATGAGAACATTATCTCTCTTGAATAATGCATAACAAATGATTAGGGTGCTAATATCTTCACCAAATCTTTAGTTGAAGCTAGATTTATCAAGCTCTGTATGATGCTTGGGATTTAGGAAGCTGCAATTATTTGGGGGTTTCATGATGACATAATTTCACCTCATGAATATCTAGAGATGTGTGCTGATGGGGGGGTGTTGGAACATCAAGTATTGATGGTTCATCACACATCCCCTAGATTTCATCGATTGGGCGGTCGAACTACATCTGGATACAGTTGGTCGGGTGATTGGACATATCTCTACATTAGTTGGTTGAGTAGTCGACATGCTTGTTGGTCGGACAATCGAACAATAGAAAAGATAGTCGGGTGGTCGATTGACCAGGCCAACAATTAACTACGATATGGATGCATGGATGGTAGGGTCAAGTATCATGTTCAAGCCGACTCGATAGCGCACATTTGACAGAGTCATTTCTAACAACCGACGGTTATATGTGGACAAGATCTTTCTGATTATGTGGAATTTTATTAGATCTTGAGGCTATAAATTACAGACCCCTTGGGTCATTATCATCAGGTGATTGAGTTCATATCATATGGAGATATCAATATCCAAGATGCCTTGTGATGTTTTGATCACAATGTGCTTTGCTTAAGTGTTGTAGCATTGTCTTTAGAAACCACCTTTGTCTTCAAAATTTTATTCTCTCTTCGATTATCTGTAGAATAGTCTGTTTATTTCATTATAGGTTCCACCCCTTTTCCCAACAAAACAACACAAAATAATGCATACAAATTTCATATTATTTTCAATAACTAATGTATACAACTTTTACATTAGGATACTATTTGAAAGCTACCATTTCAATTATGAACCAGAAATATATTTTTAAGTGTCTAATTTGCATCAAATTTCAAGATGAACATCGTACACATCTTAAGATAACATAATTTTACTTTTAATTTACACTTGGAATGTAAAGAAAACTGCAACTGAATATGAAACAATCCTGGAAAATGTTCATGCCTTTAACAAGTTGAATTCTAGAGCTTCTACCAATCCTTATTGATCTCAAAAGATTAATTCACATCAAGGTGACATCTCTAATAACTGTCTCTAGAAAAGAATAACATTTTTCCATAAAAGGGCTTGACAAGAAAGTACCATGGAACTTTATTAGAGAATCCAATCAAAGAAAAAAACAATGGTAAGTAATGATAGAAATAACCAAAATAATCATAAAGTTTCCATTATTCTTGCAATTAAAGTTCACCAATGTCGCTACTCATTTTTTAAGTTAACATAGATCTCTGCCAAGATATCCGTGAGGTGCATTTATGTGGATAAAAGATCATAAATCGTGAGAGAAACATCTCGTCACCAAAGAAACCTACAATTTCGATGCCTCATTTGAAGAATCCAATGTCTCTCAAAAGATTTAAGCAAATAAAATATTTAATCTCAAAACGCAGAAGAATTTTATTTAATCTCAAAACGCAGAAGAATTTTGGGTTGAAGAAATGATCATACGTCTGGTTAACAAGCCATTAAAGGAACAACCTTCCAATAAGTAATTTCCAGCAAACACTACAAAAATTGCAAGCAACACTAATAATGTGGTTATATGTATTAATAATGTTGCTATGATTGAGCTCGAAGCTTTGCTAATTAAAAATAAAACATGTACGAGATCAAACACCTAAACCACAATTATTGAGGTCTACTTCAATGCCACAATATTTATTAAGGCTCTGCTATTTATTTGACATCGAGGCCAATGACCGTCTATCTCTACATCATTCTGAATATTAATGTAATGTAGAGTAATGTAAATATACATGAGGGAAATTTCAGAAATCAAGTCAATTCAACACAAATTCCCCCCCAACTTGTTTGGCATATATATACAAGTATTACAACAAATCACCATTTTGGGATTATTGGATATTACTTCAAAACAAAATCCATGGTCTACAATTTTCTCCTCACAAAATTCAAGACAAACCCAATACAACGAGCAATCCCAAGACACATACCTAATAGATTAAACTTATGAATCATTGCCTATCAATGGAAGTGGCAATAGTATGAACCTGATTACATAAACAAGTACCAAATTGGACAATTAAAAAAAAATAACACCCAATAAGTCGGTCATGGGGTTCTAATAATGTAAGTATACTTTGAGGTGGGACTTATACCAACTCCCTCACAACACATTGGCATTGGGCCTAGCCCCATCTACATAATCCATATAGAGTTGATCACAAGGGCTAGTTTCAACACACACACACACATAAGATAAAACAATTTGTATGAAAAGTTATCCAGATGTATACATTTTCCATGACTTCCAAAGATAACATAAACACAACAGTGCCAAGGTCCAGACTATAATTTAAACTACTTGTAAGACATAAATCTATAGGGAATTATGGCTTAGAGAATTAGAATTACAAAAATTTAATTTTACGCATAGAGAAAAGACATTTGAATTACCAGACACTTTTATAATCTGAATGCATAAAAAGAGATAAACATTATAGGTATAAACATTCAACATTCCTCTAAATTTTTTGAAAAAAGATATTAATATAAACTTGTTGAAATTTTTCGGTCAACAACCAACTAAGTGAGCAATTTCCACGCAACCGTATGTAGTTTGCAACAGACACCACCCCCTAGTTAGGATACAATACCACCGGGGTGAAGAATTATAAAACAAATCTAAATCATAGACTTCAACATTTTCAAACCAATTATTTTTACTATTGGATTCTTCAGGATAGAGCAACACTAAGGCACCCACATAACCTGCCCTACACAACACAAGGAGAATTTCCTTCTATGTTGTACAAAACCTCGAAAAATCCTCCTTTTAGTGCTATTCAATGTGTGCATAGAAAGGTCCAAGATGATATCCGAAGATCATGTAGAAATTCCATTGGTTTCTTGGAATTTTTCTCCATTTAAAAACTTTCTCTCATGGATATTCTATTCTAGATGGACTTGGATCTCCATTTTTTGTTGTCTCTTCTCCAAAAAAAAATTCTTCCTCCTTTCCCAACAACCCATTTCTTTCCATTTGAATTTTCTTCATGCATGATGGTAAGATAATTCAACTCAAATTATTTTCCTAGTTCCAAGAATGTAGGGGAGACAACTTGCTATATTTTAGAAAATGGTGGCTTAGAATGAGGAATTTATTTCCTCCACTCCTCTTAACCTCTTTTGTCTTAGAAACTCCAATTTTGAAATTAGTGAAGGTTCAAGGTAACATAAGATAGATGTTTTTAGGCATAAACCCCCCTTAGACCCCCTCACATAACAACTTCCTTAAGAGAGGAATGATCTTATGTGGAAAACAATCATAAATCGACAAAAACATGTATTGGAATGTGATATGGATGCCTTTGATGCCACATTTCTCCATAAAATGATATTTGACTTGGTATTTTATTTCCTTGTCATCTTCTTCCAGTAAATTGATAATTAGAATATTGTCAATTTAATCAACAAATATAAGGAAGGTGCTCCAAACTTATGGTAGGAAAATAAGAATTATAGCATTGGAATAGGCTGGAAGAGTGCCCACTTGATCGTTGTTTTGATGACTGGTCCTGTTATCACACAAATTGTAGGTTTGGAAAAGCCCGACCCAAACCATAAGAGTGTGACAACTACATGAGTACCTACCCACTGCCACCTTAGATATACAATCTCCTCACTTTAGTGATGATAAATCACCACAAGGGATGAATCTCGGTGAACCTGGGGTGAATTGATATGGAAAGTGAGAAGATGATGGTGAAAACCCCTATAGGTCAGATTTGGAGAAGGATAAAGACTTGGATATGAAGTCTTGTTTGTGAAGAATGGTTGCCAATAATTGAGTAACTGCACCACAATGTTAACCCTTCCCAGAACAAGACAATTGATTGAGATACAAGCCTTAAAACCAAGGGGAGAAAGCAAGAAACGCTTGTTGTCCCAAAATTCAACAATATATATATATATATATATATATATATATATATATATATATATA
>ML790977.1:546940-561005 GCA_009831015.1 Picea engelmannii
TATAATGTGTTACTCGTTGCAAAATTAAGCATCAAAAGCATCAAACAATTATCTAATGGTCAGATACTAAACATGTTGATAACATTCTAATGCTTAAACACAAACTTTGATGGTTAAAGTAGGGCTGCAAAATCACGTTATCAAAAATGTGTTAGGGCATCCTTATGGATGTAGCAAATTTTTTCTACAACAGCAAGATCTAGCCATGAAAATGAACAAGTAAACTGTAAAAACAATAGTTAATAATTGATAGAAGAACAATCTAAGTTTACAAGTAAATTTTAGTGGTAGATTAGTAAGAAATGATTAAAAGAGGAGTTTTCTGCAGCTCTAATGGTTGTATCATTAATTTTTAACAGCAAAGAGAATTACTTGGCTAGGCTAGATGCCCTAGTGGCTCAAGAAAGCTTGTATCATGTAAAATTGATTCCAACTTGAACAAATGCAATATCTCCAAAATTCACGTATACCAATGCAATGTTTTTAATTCTCCAATGAAAATTAGGAAAGTTCTTTATCAATTGGGTTATGGAGTCTCTTGTATAAGAGCAAGGGTTTTCAAATTCTCTAGGGGTGTAAGCCATTTTACTTCCTAGAGCATGCAAAACCTAGCAAGGTAAATCTAGGAGGGTGTAAGCCCTTTTAATTCTCCTGGAAACCTTTGAAAAATAGCTTATCCAAAACAATAGTGGTAGATCTTAGTGGTGGGTGTATTCCCTTATACTCCTTCAAGGGTTTAAACAAGAAATACCATGAAACAAGAAATAAATACTAACAATATGCAAAACATTCCTTACCAATTCCAATAGAAAAGAAGTAAAATCGTTCTCTACCAATAATATTCCACCATAATAGAAAGACACAAGCATCCAAGAGATAGCGAGCCACTTTTCCCTCCATTAAATAAGTTATATCATCACAAGAGATTCAAAGAGAGAGATATGTGATTTGCCCAAAAAGGGATAATTTTAGCCAAGTCTCCCACTCAAGAGAGAGTGAGTTATGTCAAAATAAAATGTCATGACCTTTATTTATACAAGGTCATCTAAGATTATTTTTTCCACTTAACTTAAGGTAAAACACAAATTAAGGAGTCCGACCTCCTAATTTTCCCCTTTACAAATTTAATTTCAAAATTACAAAAAGTAAAATCCCTAAATGATGACGTCATGCCCTAAAGGGGTGACGTTTTGGCATAATGAGCAAATCATTGAGAAATTTGAGGAAGTCATTGGGCCTCCAAAGTCCTAATATCCATGTTTCAAGGGTCTTCCTCCATTAACAATTCTAAATCATCATCAAGTTACCAACACCACCCAAACCCTAGCCTCCAAATGAGACGTCATGCCCTAGAAAGTGAAGTTTTGAGCCTCCAAGGTCAAACGTTGGGAAAAATGGGGATAACTTTCCTTCTCCGAGATGTCCTCTCATGCCTACAAAGGAAACATTCATCATCTATTTTCCTCCAAAGCATGGGGTATGACATCCAATCTATGGGATTCATGCCCCAAAGGAGGCCCAAGCAAGCCTTATTCCTCAACAAATGTCCACCAAGCAAGGTCCTGCAAAGACAAGAAAATACACCCTCCAAGGGCCTCAAGTAAAAATGTATCATGCCAAGTAAAATCACATTTAATACAAGAGTCATCTAAACATGTGCATCAAATATACCTTTTCAAATTAAACAAGTTCTCAAAGACCATATGTAATTTTCCCAATTTAGATATGGTAGGGGTGTCATAATGCCTTATTGGGTGAACCAATTCCTCAAGTAGGGGAGGTTTCCAAGGACAATATTTTCTAAGTCATGTAGTGGGTATGAGGTGGATGGGATTATACATCTAGGTATGGGGTTTCATGATATACCAGGGCTTGTATTGTCTCATTTATGGGTGCCTTGGTAGAGGGTGTGATGCCCTTCGTCCGTGACGCGTGATTTTTCCAAGCCCCTTTGTATTAATTTATTATAGTATTTCCAAGTTGAAGCTAAAGTGGGACTTCTAACTAAGCATGAAAAACGTTTCCCACATTAACTCTACCTTGTTCATACTTGACGATGCTTCCCCAAGTTGAAGATGACATGTGGGACTTCTACCTAAGCATGATAAACATTTCCCACACACACTCTACCTTGGTTGGGATGTTCAATTAGTTATTTATTTTACGGGTTCCTCAATTTTTTGTGAGAAACATTTCATTGTTCTTGAGATCCCTAGGTGATTATCTAGAAGTTTTTATGATTGTATTTTATTTTTTTCTAGCTACAAGCCTTTTGGCCTTCTGCCCCTTCTTCCCATGAAATGAGGTACATGCCCTTCTTGGGTCAATAAGCCCAATGACCTAAAATATGGGGACACAGAAGAGAAGGAGTAATATAAATTTGTAGTATGAGTGGGGATGGTACGACAACCCTTCAAGGAAACTCCCTGGTTACAACCCTTTTCCCAAGGGTGGCCACTTACTAGGAAATCATGACACTCACCAAGGTAAAATAAGGAAAAAATAATAATTTCCAAGCAAAATGTTCGATAATCAAGAAATTTTTAATGCAACATATTCAAATTCCCCAAGTATTAATGTGACACTTACAATGATACTTGACTCATTACCTCATGGAGAAATATTCACCATCTTATGGAAGAAAGCTGGTGTGATGAATGTCATCATGGAGAATGGAGAAGTATGGTGGTGAGGATAGGATCTATCTGTGAAAGTGGACACTATCAGTCAATTTGTCTCTCAGTACACTATGTCTGCAACATGAGGGCCTCAAGACATCATCTCCTTAGTTATCCCTAGGAATTGGGGATAACATATGGCTCCTACTTGGGGTCATGTACTCGTTGCAGAGTGCATGAGAACCTCAACATATCCTGGTAATACTTGTGCCTACACACATTGAAACAATAAACTGTAAAATCTAGGGTGGCTCACTCACCGTTTGTTCATATGATCAAAAATCCAAAATTTCGAAATAGACAACTAATCTTTCGAAATAAAATTTTGCATTTTTTTCAAAAATTTATGAACTAACATGTAAAATGATCAAATAAAATGATGTAAAGAAGCTATGCAATAATGGAAGTAGAGAAAAATGAAAATGATATATGACATGCAAATCTAAATAAATGCAACTAAACTACTATGAACAAGCAAATGCAAATGTAGGAGAGCAAGATGACCTACCTACTTACTTGGGGCCCATGGCCATATGGAGATTAGGTCCTGTAGATGTTAGGTGAAATCGTACAACCAGTGCAACCAACTTATCATCATCTCATCAAGGTATCTCCCTCTGTGCTTAATGATGTACTACAACAAAGATAAGTTAAGAACATACTGATCATGAGCATAAATAAGCATGGAATGAAACTCATGGAGATGGGTGGGAGGGAGAAAATCCTACTGAAATGGATGGTCGCAAGCCTGATCAATCCATCTGTGAAGAGGGATACCACGTATACACGACGACTCATATTCATTCTTAATTACATGATCAATGCTTCTTTTTGTATAAATCTTTCTATGAAGAAGTTTTGAAACACTTCCCAAGTGGTAATTTTCTCGGGAGGGGTTTTGTCATTCCATTCTTTAGCTCTCCTTGAAGAGAACAAATTCACTTACACGTATTTTGAAAAGCTGGGAAGCCATTTTCTAGAACCACCTTGAATAGATTGTTGAGAATCTAAATCAGATGATAACTCTAAATCATTAAAAGGATGATCCTCAAGGTGTGGCTGGGTATCAACATAAGTACGCTACAACAAATCATCCTCAGATGGATGAGACCAATCCATGCTTCTATCATCATCAGACCACCAAATACCTGGATCATCCAAATAGGAATACCAGTTCACCCAAGGTGACAACTCTGCATTCATTCGAGAGGTACTCTCAATGTCATAGATGGGTTCCTTATAAAAAATGATACAATCCATGTCCCAATTACGCCTTCCAACACATATGAAATCATAAATATGTTGGTCCATTGTATAATTGGGACTGATTACTTTTTCATACGACTTGAAAACTTCATCCTCCTTAAGATGGAGAATATACACCAAAGTTTGATCTAGGTATTATACATAAGAAATTTCATCATGGTCTTCATGGTAAGTTTCTTCATAAATCTGCTCTCCAAGCATTTCTTCATCTGCAAGGGTTTGTTCTTCGGTGGATTCTTGAGATAAACCTTTTACAAAATTTATCAGATGCTCAGTGGCTTCATCAACAAGTGTTTCCTCTTCCATCTACAAAAGTTCCTTCGATATACGATAGCATTTGGGAAAGGGTTCATCCCATGGTGCCATGATTTCATTGTCTGAATTGACACCTCAATGGAGTTTCTAGATGAGCTCAAGGATAATCAAAATATGGAAATGGTACTAGGGGAAGGTGGGTTCTTAAGTTGTAGAGACGTCAAATGAACTTAAAGAGTTCATCAAAGAAAGGGGAGAGGGAACTTCCCTCAGGTGGAGTACTCGCAAGAAAAACTAGGGAAAGTCTTTGGAATAGCTTGCCAAGGTGTCATTAGGGCTCGAAAGAGGATTCAAAATCCTCCCTGAAAATGATGCCAAAATGGTATCACAAAAATTGTAGGTTGGGAAAATCAAGACCCAAACCACAAGAGTGTAACAACTACATGAGTACCTACCCATTGTTACCTTATATAGACACTCCCCTCACTTTAGTGATGATAAATCACCACAAGGGGGGAATCTCGGTGACCCTAGGGAGAATTGAGATGGAAAGTGAGAAGATGATAGTGAAAACCCGTATAGGTCATATTTGGAGAAGGATAAAGGATTGGAGATGAATTATTGTTGGTGAAGAATGGTTTCCAAGCGTTGAGTACCTGCACCACAGTGTTAGCCCTACCTGAAACAAGACAATTGATCGAGATACAAGCATTAAAACCAAGGGGAAAAAGAAATAAAAGATTGTTGTCCCAAATTGCAGTAGTATTGAAATATATATATCAGCAATATAATGTATTACTAGCTGCACAATTGACCATCAAAAACATCAAACAATTATTGGATGATCAAGTACTAAACATGTAGATAACATTCCAATACTTAAATACAAGCTTTGACGGTAAAGCAGGGCTGCAAAATGATGTTATCAACAATGTATTAGGGAATCCTTATGGATGTATAATTTTTTTTCTACAACAAAAATATATAGCCACGAAAATGAACAAGTAAACCGTCAAAACAATAGTTAATAATCAATAGAACAATAATCTAGGTTTACAAGTAAAATTTAGTGGTAGATTAGTAAGTAATGATTAAAAGAGAGAGTTTTTGTAGCCCTAATGGCTATAGCATTAATTTGTAACAAAAAATAGAATTAATTGGATAAGTTAGACACCCTAGTGGCTTAAGAAGGCTTGTATCATGTAAAATTGATTCCAACTTGAACAAATGCAATATCTCCAAAATTCACGTATACCAATGCAAGATTTTATTTCTCCAATGTAATTCAGGAAAGTGCCTTATCAATTGGGTTATGGAGTCACTTATATAAGAGCTAGAGTTTGAAAATTCTCTAGGGGTGTAATCCATTTTAATTCCTAGAGCATGCAAAACCTAGCAAGGTAAATCTAGGAGGGTGTAAGCCCTTTTACTCCTCCCAACAACCTTTGCAAAATAGGTTATCCAAAACAATAGTGGTAGATCCTAGTTGTAATCTCCCTAATCCGAACCATTTGTCATTGTACATATAGGCTAGTGATTCATTGGTACCAATTGGAAGTGTAATGTGTGTGTGTGTGTGTGTGTGTGTGTGTGTGTGTGTGTGTGTGTGTGTGTGTGTGTGTGCTAGTGAGCCATTGCCACTAAGTTTTGGTGTTGCACACACCTGAGTAGTGCGTGGAGGACTGTTATAAAAGACAGGGTGTGCACATTTAATAGTACTCCATGCACCTGGGTAAGTGTGCACATTTCACAGTGTTGCACACACTTGGGTAAGTGCACAGGAATGATCCGGGAGTGCGCACAAAGATAACACCTGGGTAAGTGCACGAGAATGACCTGGGAGTGCACGGGAATGACTTGGGAGTGTTGCACGCAAAGATAACATAAACACAACAGTGCCAAGGTCCAGACTATAATTTAAACTACTTGTAAGACATAAATCTATAGGGAATTATGGCTTAGAGAATTAGAATTACAGAATTTTAATTTTACGCATAGAGAAAAGACATTTGAATTACCAGACACTTTTATAATCTTAATGCATAAAAAGAGATAAACATTATAGGTATAAACATTCAACATTCCTCTAAATTTTTTGAAAAAAGATACTAATATAAACTTATTTGTTGAAATTTTTTGGTCAACGACCAACTAAGTGAGCAATTTCCACCCAGCCGTATGTAGTCTGCAACATACACCACCCCCTAGTTAGGATACGATATCATCGGGGTGAAGAATTATAAAACAAATCTAAATCATAGACTTCAACATTTTCAAACCAATTATTTTTACTATTGGATTCTTCAGGATAGAGCAACACTAAGGCACCCACATAACCTGCCCTACACAACACAAGGAGAATTGCCTTCTTTGTTGTACAAAACCTCGAAAAATCCTCCTTTTAGTGCTATTCAATGTGTGCATAGAAAGGTCCAAGATGATATCCGAAGATCATGTAGAAATTCCCTTGGTTTCTTGGAATTTTTCTCCATCTAAAAACTTTCTCTCATGGCTATTCTATTCTATATGGACTTTTTTAGCGTCGGAAGTCACTCCTGGATTGCTTGCAGGAGCAGAGCCCAACACCCATCAGTTTAATGTCACGATTTGTTTATAAAGGGATGATCGAATGGAGATAAAGGCTCGAGGAGATATCACCCTAACTCAGAGACCGGGTCTAGCATGTATGGGACCAAGGAGGTCTTGACCTAACTTTAGCCAGTGGGTTGATTAAAAGATGAGCAGGTGGAAGACTTGGTAAGGAAGGTGAACAAACAACTTTGGGCAACAGGCTTTCAGTGGTTTGCAGAAGAAAGACCCTTAATACAAGATCCTCTTGGTTCAGGGTCTCAAGAAACTGAAAAAGGGACTTGACTGGATCCTCCAATTCCAAGTCACTCAGCGCTGAGAAAATCACAAGAACTGATCAGAGACAACGTAACTACTACAGTGATCCAACATACATCATCCTATAACAGTCACAACTCGATTGGACCCTCCAATTCCGAGCTATTCTAACACAGTGTAAACAGAGACGTGAAAGAAACTGGCATTCATAAGGCAAGAAGTCTCAGAAGTTCATGCATAACTAGAATAACAATGCTTCATTAAAACTTTACAACTGGGAGCTCTGCTCAACCATCGATACCTTACAAAATACAAAGGCTGAGTTTATATACTCAGAGAAAATCGCCTAACAGAGGAGTGCCCAGTCGCCCAAGGCTTGGTGTCTCTTCAGTCAAACTTGTACTGATATCTTTCTTTAAGTGCCATCTTAACTACGCATGGCTCCTGTAAGTAGAGTAGCTGAGCTAATAAGTGTTCAGATAGCATGTGCAGACTTCTCTGTCAAGCTGAAGACTTCGGCATGGATCCCTTGAGAAAAACGATACACAGGACTTCCTCGGGCAGACGGTTTGCCAGACCCTCCATTCCCCTTACTTAATGACTGAAAGGAGGTTTCAACCACCCGCTCTTGTCGTCACTTACTCCTGGCGAAAAACAGTATGAAGATCAGATCCGTTGGCGCTTGAAGAATGCGACTATCCTCTCTGTAACTGAACTCGACATTTCAGCCTTCTTTATGCAGCTCCTCTCTTTTTCCAAGTGACCACGGACTATGACCAAGTGCCTATTCTTATGGCGCTTTTCGACGTTTGCGAATATGAAGGGGTTGATCCTTGCTGATCGAAATCGCGATGAGCGATATGCCGAGACGGATCAATCTGGTGCCACGCATCCCTCAAATATGACGGTTCTAAACTCATCCGACGCTGCAGTGGGCCCCAAGTCCTAAATTCTCTCGCTACTTCGCGTATCGGGATATGATGGAGCTGTTTTTTTGCGCGTTGGAGTTGCGATGAGCGAGGCGTCGAGATGGCTCTACTTGCTGCCAGGTGTCCCCTCTGGATGGATGGATGAAAACACTTCGGCGATACTATGGGCTTGAGTCTTGAACGCTTTTGGTGCTTCGCGTCTGAGGAGGCTGGTCCTCGTTCTTCAAAGTCACGAAGGGCGAGGAGGCGATGGAGCCCGATCGTGCGCCACGTACTCCTCTGGGATGGACAGATGAGATATTTTGGTGATATATAAGCGCTATCCATTGCGCTAATCGTGGTGCAATTCTGCTAACCACGATTACCCGCTGATCGTTGATCTGCTCTATACATGGATCCTGGCCGTTGACGACATACTTTGCCTGCTCGCTTGATTGGAAGTCGAAAAATGAGATTTTTTCCATGCTGCGCTCAGGCGCTTCTCGTGTAACTTGCAGACCCGAATGCTCTCGAGCCAAGACAAGAATTATCGCTAACATTAGGCTCCATGGGGGATAGAGTCGTCCTTGCGATGCTCTAAGAACTCCTTCTACAGTTCCAGTCACCTTTCTGTTGGGCTATGGAGTCACTTATTAAGCCGAAAACATTCAAAAAGAAAATACACAAAGGACTAAAAGACAATATTTACAAACAGAGGAGCCATCGAAGGCTTAAATAAAACATTTTTTTAGAAAATGCCCATTCATTGGGCTGTTGAAAACCTCTTCACCCTCCAGATCCTGCAACCCATATGTGTTGTTGGAGAAAATCTCATAGATTTTAAAGGGGCCTATCCAGAGGGCATCGAACTTGCAGTGCTTGCCTTTATCCTGTCTGGGTGCGTCCCACTTAAATACCAAGTCCCTGATCTCGAACTCCTTTTTCCTGACCTTTCTGTCAAAAGCCTGTTTGATCTTCTGCTGATGACTGTAAGTTGCGTCCCTCACTTGCTCTCTGATTTGCTGCGCTTCCACTATCTGATGAATTCTTCTGATCATATGATTTGGTTCTCCCTCGTAGTCCTGAAAGAACTTCGCCACAGGTAAGGCGAGATGAGTAGGGAAAACCACCTCTGCTCCATAGACTAGTTGAAACGACGAAGTGCCAAGAGACTTCTTTGTTGTGACACGATTGGCCCATAGAGAAAATTTCAACTTTGAATCCCAGGCTCTTTTGTTATCCTCTAACAATATTTTGATGATCTTTATCAGGCTTTTGTTAGAGGATTTCGCTAAACCATTGCCCTGGGGATAGTAGGGGGTGGATTGAATTAGCGAGATCCGGAACTGTTCACAGAACTTAATAAGAGGTTCAGATTTGAAAGAAGCAGCATTATCGGTGATGATCCTACTGGGACAACCAAATCGGGCTATGATATCCTCCAGGAAGCTGATAATTACTTTGTGTGATGCGCTTCTGGTGGGGACAACTTCTATCCACTTGGTGAAATAATTTGTTGCAGTCAGGATCCATCTGTGCTTACCACTTGAGGGAGGATGAATTTCTCCGATGAAGTCTAACCCCCACTGCTGAAAAGGTGCCGAAGCTACTATGGGTTTTAATGGCAGCGATTTGAGCTGTTTCTTTCCTGAGAACCTTTGGCATTTTATGCAAGCTCTGATCTCCCTGCAAATATCGGGGAATAAAGTGGGCCAGTAATACCCAGCTCGGAGTATCTTGTGAGCTGTGGTCTTCCAGAAATGATGACCTCCGCAAAGGCTGCTATGAAAATCAAACGTAACCTTCTGGGCCTCCTGTGGGTCCAGGCATCTTAGAAATACCCCTAGAGGGTCTTTCCGGTATAAGGCTTGATCAATGAGGTAATACTTGACCGCCTTAAGCTTTAGAGCCCTTGCTTTTCTTTTT
Organism: Picea engelmannii; assembly: GCA_009831015.1. Taxonomy (NCBI): domain Eukaryota; kingdom Viridiplantae; phylum Streptophyta; class Pinopsida; order Pinales; family Pinaceae; genus Picea; species Picea engelmannii. The sequence continues at coordinate 556,821 of ML790977.1, forward strand.
CCCATTCCACCGGGGGGCTTCAATTCTTGCAGAAAGTACAAGATATCCTTGTACCAGGAGCATGTTGCTAGGGACAAGGCACTCTGAAAATTCTTGTTGGATGACTCAACTTGCTCATTGATGAAGCTAATCCCTAAGGCTTTTCAATTAGATTCAGCCAGCAACTTGGCCAAACCCTGCCCCTTTATCAACTTGGTGGGCTTAATCTCCAGATCAAATTCTAGGATCTTGGCAATCCACTTACCTCTTCTTCCGTCTATGTCAGGCTCTATAAGAATGTCTTTCACAGAGGCCGAAGGAACGTATGCAGTGATTTTTGAGTGCAAGACATAGACTCTGAAAGATTTGAGAGCTTTCACTAAGGCATAGGCCTGCTTCTCCATGATCTCGTACCGGATTTCAACATCTCTCAATGCCTTGCTGAAGAAGGCAATAGGTTGCTCTTTCCCCTGATCATTTTTCCGCAACAAGACTGCTGCTACTATATCACAAGAAGCAAAAGAAAAAATTAGGAAATCTTTAGAATAATCAGGACTGACTAACACAAGTGCCTCAGTCAGTGCCCTCTTTATTCGGACAAAAGATTCCCTGGGTTTAGTAGTCCATTTCACTTCATTTCCCTTCCTAAGCATGGCTGTGATGTGTTTCACCAACTCGGCAAAATTAGAGACAAATCTCCTCAGAAAATTTATCTTCCCCCAAAAGGCCTGGACTTCCTTCTTAGACCTGGGAAGTGACAGGTTCTGAAGTGCTTCTACCCTACTAGGGTCAATCCTTACTCCCTCTACTGACACTATATGGCCTAATAGCTTCACTTATTTCATAGCGAACAAAGATTTCTTGGGGTTTAAAGATAGGCCAAACCTCCGACACTTCAGGAAAACCTTCTTCAAGTGGCAGCAATGCTCCTTATTTGTCCTCGAGAAGACTGTGATGTCATCTAGATATATTACCACAAACTGGTCCTTCTCTCCGATGAAGGCTATGTCCATGGCCCGCTGAAATGTTGCTCCTGCATTCATCAATCCGAAAGGAATTTTGGCATACATGAATGTGCCCCAAGGAGTGGTGAAGGCCGTTTTTTCCCTGTCCTCAAGCATGATTGATATCTGATTGTAACCGGAGAAGCCATCAATCATGGATATTCTAGATGCGCCAATGACCTTCTGCAATATGTGTTCCATGTTGGGCAGGGGATAATTGTCTTTCCTTGAGCTTCTGTTCAGGTTCCTGAAATCAACACAGAGTCTGATTTCCCCACTCTTCTTTCTTACCGGAACCAAATTTGCCACCCAATCGGAATATCTCAAGGGGACAATGATTTGGGCATCCAACAGCTTCTTCACCTCTTTCTCCATGACAGGTAGCAACATGGGATTTATCGGTCTCAGCTTCTTCTTGAATGGCTTAGCCTCTTCTTTCAGTGGGATCTTGTGCTCAATGACAGATGTGTCATACGTCTTAAGGTCTTCGTAGGTCCATGCAAACACATCAATAAACTCTCTCAACAACTCGGTATATTCAATCCTCTTCTCCTTGGTCAAAATCCTTGACAGCTTGACAAACTTAGGCTCTTCTGGTGTGCCAATGTTGCACTCGGCTGTGTCAGCATCATCACCCGAAACTCTTCCCTTTATTGCCACATCATTCCCATCAACCAATCTTTCTAATGGGACTATTCCCCTTGGAATGTGATTTCCAGGCAACTGAATAATGTCATGCTTTGCTATTTTACTCAGCAACTCACCCCCATTAAACCCTTCCTCAGAGACGAAATATTGATCGATATGCAGCTCTGAAAACTCTTCGATAGTCTCCAAGAATTTCTTGATCTCAAGATCATCCTCAAACACCTTCCAATGCTTGACATTGTTAGGTATGGAGGGCCTGTATTTTACTTCTACATCATACCTCAGTTTGGGTGGCAAGGGTACCTTGAAAATGCTTGCTGATGTAGCCAAGGAGTCTGCCACTGTGTTTTCTTCTCTTGGGATGAAAGAAATGTTGAACGCTGAGAAGAAACTATCAATTAGGTCCCATACCTCATTTCTATAACTTCTGAGTCAAGGATGCTTGGCCTGATAAGCGCTTCTGACCTGCTGGACTACCAACTCGACATCTCCGAACACTGCTACCTCCTGGATTCCCATTTCCCTTGCGGCTCTTAATCCTAGTATAAGAGCTTTGTACTCTGCCACATTGTTGGTAGCTTCAAATTCTAATTTGTATGATAGAGATGTGGTCTCCTGAGCAGGTGACATAAAAACCACTCCAGCTCCAATGCCTTCTCGGGAACAGGCTCCATCAAAAAACATTTTCTAGATTGGGGTGATGGAGGGAGGAAATTCAAGGGAAACAGTGGGCTGCTTTCTGAGTTTCAGAGGAGGCTCAGGGGCATGGGTGAGCTATAGTAAACTGGAGCCTAAATCAGTGTCCAAGGAAAAGATGGGATGATTGGTAGGGTTGGCTTCATCACTGATTATGTAGGCCAGTTGGGCTTACCTGTATAGTCTTCTATGCTCCCCTCCGAACACTAGGATGGTAGCATACATGAGGTCCATCTGTAATGTTCCTCCAAGTATTTTAATCCAAGACCTTGACAACATCATGCCGAACTTGGGAGGAACATCAGCTACCATAATGTCCATGACCACACTCTTCATGGGCAGTTGAAACAGAGAAACCACCAGGTCCTTGATGACTCCCAGACATTGCACCCTCCTTGAATCAAAAGAGTATAAATCATGATAGGCCCTGGTCACTTCTAATCCCAACTCTTCCATTACTATTTTGGGCATAAGGTTATGGGAAGCGCCTGAGTCCATGAGGCAGTTATGCAACACTTTATCATGTATATTCAAGGAAGTGTAGAAGGGAGGGGATGAATCATCTCTATCCTCTACCATGGGCCCTAAGACAACTGGAGGATTTTCATCTTGAAGGTTTATTGAGTCAGAGGGGGGCTGGGGGGATTCAGATTGTAGCAACTTGGAGAGGGACCTTTTGAAGTCTTCATTTTTAACTATCTCAGAGAGAGGTACAGGAATCCTAATCTCCTGAATCTCATGCTCAAAATTGAAGGAGGGGGTAGGTTTAGGAGCTTCTCTTACCTCAGTGACAGGCTCTTTGGCTGCTGGCGAAGCACTCTGAGTCTTCTTTTATTTAGTAGTGGTTGTTGTAGGTTTGATAGGCCTATCTGCTATGAGGGGCTGGTCTGGGCTGTCAAAGTCTCCTTCTTTCTTCCTTGACCTGAGATTGTATCTGTTAGAAGTATGACCGACCCTTTCTTCCTTTCCTAACTCATGGATCTGAATGTTCATCAGGGATTTTTCGTACGCAGACTGAGTCAAATGGGGAAAAGGAGGGGTTTCTTCAATACAGTGAATTTCAAGGCCAAACTCGTCTATCTCCTCTCTTTCCTCATGATCAACTAGGTTGTTTTGGAGGGGGGTTTGAACCCTTTGACCTTCTCTGTCCTTTCCCCTTTGTTCCCTCGAGAAGACCTGAGGTATATTGTTAGCAGGTCATCTGAAACCTCTATTATCAGTGTTTAGGGGATTTCTGTACATGGGCTTCCCCTCTAATTCCCACCTTTCTATCTTGGCAACAAGCGATTTTATTGCTCTAGCTGTCTCATCTGTCTGATGGGGTAGGGGAGAAGAAATGGATGAGGAAGTTTCAGGCCTATTTTTGGACGTATTTCTATCACCGACGTTCCTGAGTCGGTTGACAACCAATATGTTGGATTCTACCTCCACGACTGCGTATTGAATGTGTGCCAGCATAGTAGCTCTTCTCTCCCTTAGCAGTAGGCAGAAATCAGGATCGAAGGCGCTGGAGTAAGTGATCTTTGCAGAGGCTTCGGAGGGTTTTATCTCAGCAGGAATTTTGTTGTACATTTTATTAAACCTCTTGGAGAAGTCAGAAATAGACTCTCCTTCCTTTCTCTTCAACGGCCCAAACTCTGTCATGTAATACATGAAGTCTTTTTTATCTCCCCACTGTCTCAAAAAGGCATTATCTAAATGTTAAGAACCAAACTTCAATATAGCATAGAAAAACCTCAGGAAAAGTACTCAACGCCTTGAAAAAGAGATAATTTCAGATAATAAGCCTCTTCGAGCGGGCAACCTCCTTTTACCCCACTTAAATGTTCAAGTACAAGATGATTCAAAATGAAAATGT
>ML790977.1:571554-587027 GCA_009831015.1 Picea engelmannii
TAATGGCCTAAAGCTGACATAATTAAAATAACATTACTAATCTAAATTACAACTAATGGCCTAAAGCCGACATAAATAAAATAACATTACTAATCTAATATGCCCCAATTAAGGGGTAATGAGCCAATATTAGGGCTTAACACTAAAGCTCTAATCCCATCAATAGATCCAGGAGGCAGGGCCTTGAACCATTTTCTAGCCTCTCCTTAGAGACTATGGAAAAAAATTCTCATCCATACGTCTGTGTGCATGATAACATTATCATCCGCGAAAGTGTAAAAGGATGCTAGGTGCTCTTCTGCAGCTATGTCCCCCTCGCCTGTAAACTTGGGCAGTTGTTTAAGGTACCCTTCTGCTGGGAGGTTATTGAGAGGCTGTGGTAGCACGAGGGGAGCGTATCTAGCGGCTATGATGACCTCTATTTCGGTCATAGGGGGATTTTCTCCGGCCATAGGAATATTAGGTGGAGGAGAACTCGGAGGAGAAGGAGTTTGCGAAGGGGCTACCGGCAATGAACCTCGAAGTGGGGTGGGAAACAAGAGGGGATTCAAGGAGAAGGCTAACGAGCTCAAGTCAACAGGTGCTCCTCCTTGTGTAGGAGTGGGGAAATTTTCTGTGGTCGTGGGTGTACGCCAAGGTACAACTTCAGAGGAGAGGGGAGTGACAAGGATTTCTCCCTCCAATCCCAGACCAGGAGGGGAAAACTTAGCAGGAACACTCCCAAAATTCAGGAAACGGGAAACTTGTGAGGGAGGTCTATCAAGAAACTGAGGGGGAGAAAATGGATTTCTTACAGAAGGAGATGGCAGATTACCTGTTTCGGCGGTGGAAGCTTCTTCTTCAGGGGCCTTTCCTTTTCTGAGAACCACCTCTGGATCGGTTTCAGGTGTAGCTAGGGGCAGCTATGGATGAGACCGCGTGTGTCTGCCTCTGAAAGCCACAATTGATAGAGTAGGTTCTCCCTAGCGGAGTCATCACAATGGAGTCTCCAGGTGCACAACAACAATCTCAATAGTTATGATATTTGATGCACCTTCAGAATCAGTTAATCATTGTCGTTCAATCCTGGGGAAAATATTCAAGTTCGTCCCCGGCAGTGGCGCCATAAATGTTAGCGTCGGAAGTCACTCCTGGATTGCTTGCAGGAGCAGAGCCCGACACCCATCAGTTTAATGTAACGATTTGTTTATAAAGGGATGATCAAATGGAGGTAAAGGCTCGAGGAGATATCACCCTAACTTAGAGACCGAGTCTAGCATGTATGGGACCAAGGAGGTCTTGACCTAACTTCAGCCAGTGGGTTGATTAAAAGATGAGCAGGTGGAAGACTTGGTAAGGAAGGTGAACAAACAACTTTGGGCAATAGGCTTTCAGCGGTTTGCAGAAGAAAGACCTTGAATACAAGATCCTCTTGGTTCAGAGTCTTAAGAAACTGAAAAAGGGATTTGACTGGATCCTCCAATTCCAAGTCACTCAGCGCTGAGAAAATCACAAGAACTGATCAGAGACAACGTAACTATTACAGTGATCCAACATACATCATCCTATAACAATCACAACTCGATTGGACCCTCCAATTCCGAGCTGTTCTAACACAGTGTAAGCAGAGACGTGAAATAAACTGGCATTCATAAGGCAAGAAGTCTCAGAAGTTCATGCATAACTAGAATAACAGTGCTTCATTAAAACTTTACAACTGGGAGCTCTGCTCAACCATCGATACCTTACAAAATACAAAGGCTGATTTTATATACTCAGAGAAAATTGCCTAACAGAGGCGTTCCCAGTCGCCCAAGGCTTGGTGTCTCTTCAGTCAAACTCGTACTGGTATCTTTCTTTAAGTGCCATCTTAACTACACATGGCTCATGTAAGGAGAGTAGCTGAGCTAATAAATGTTTAGATAGCGTGTGCAGACTTCTCTGTCGAGCTGAAGACTTCGGCATGGCTCCCTTGAGAAAAACGATACACAAGACTTCCTCGGGAAGACGGTTTTCCAGACCCTGCATTCCCCTTACTTAATGACTGAAAGGAGGTTTCAACCACCCTCTCTTGTCATCATTTACTCCAGGCGAAAAACAGTATGAAGATCGGATCTGATGGCGCTTGGAGACCACGATGATCCTCTCTGTAAATGAACTCGACATTTCGGCCTTCTTTACACAACTCCTCTCTTTTTCCAAGTGACCACGGACTGTGTCCACGTGCCTATTCTCATGGCGCTTTTCGATGTTTGTGAATATGAAGGGGCTGATCCTTGCTGATCGAAATCACGATGAGCGATATGTTGAGACGACTCAATCTGGTGCCATGCGTCCCTCAAATCTGACGGTTCTAAACTCATCCGACGCTATAGTGGGCCCCAGGTCCTGAATTATCTTGCTACTTCACATATCGGGATATGATAGAGATGTTTTTTGCGCGTTGGAGTTGCGATGAGCGAGGCATCGAGATGGCTCTACTTGCTTCCAGGTGTCCCCTCTGGATGGATGACTGAAAACACTTCGGCGATACCGTGGGCCTGAGTCCTGAATGCTTTCGGCGCTTTGCGTCTCATGGTGTGAGGAGGCTGGTCCTCATTCTTCAAAGTCACGAAGGGCGAGGAGGGGATGGAGCCCGATCGTGCGCCACATACTCCTCTGGGATGGACGACTGAGATATTTTTGTGATATATAAGCGCTATCCATTGCACTAATCGTGGCGCAATTTTTCTAACCGCGATTACCCACCGATCGTTGATCTTCTCTATACATGGATCCTGGCCATTGACGACATACTTTGCCCGCTCGCTTGATTGGAAGTCAGAAAACGAGATTTTTTCCATGCTGCGCTCAGGCGCTTCTCGTGTAACTTGCAGACCCGAATGCTCTCGAGCCCAAGACAAGAATTATCGCTAACAGACTTGGCTCTCCATTTTCTATTGTCTCTTCTCCAAAAAAAAATTCTTCCTCCTTTCCCAACAACCCATTTCTTTCCATTTGAATTTTCTTCATGCATGATGGTAAGATAATTCAACTCAAATTATTTTCCTAGTTCGAAAAATGTAGGGGAGACAACTTGCTATATTTTAGGAAATGGTGGCTTAGATTGAGAAATTTATTTCCTCCACTCCTCTTAACCTCTTTTGGCTTAGAAACTCCAATTTTTAAATTAGTGAAGGTTCAAGGTAACATAAGATAGATGTTTTTAGGCATAACCCCCCCTTAGATCCCCTCACATAACAACTTCCTTAATATAGGAATGATCTTATGTGGAAAACAATCATAAATCGACAAAACATGTATTGGAATGTGATATGGATGCCTTTGATGCCACATTTCTCCATAAAATGATATTTGACCTGGTATTTTATTTCCTTGTAATGTTCTTCCAGTAAATTGATAATTAGAATATAGTCAATTTAATCAACAAATATAAGGAAGGTGCTCCAAACTTATGGTAGGAAAATAAGAATTATAGCATTGGAATAGGCTGGAAGAGTGCCCACTTGACCGTTGTTTTCATGACTGGCCCTATTATCGCACAAATTGTAGGTTTGGAAAAGCCTGACCCAAACCATAAGAGTGTGACAACTACATGAGTACCTACCCACTGCCACCTTAGATAGACAATCTCCTCACTTTAGTTTCGGTCTGGATGTATCTATGTAGAGCACCGTGATACTTGAACACCATATGTCTCTCCGAATCTTTGATGCCCAACATGGTGCGCAAGGTATGGAATATATTTGTGAAATCTGTCACTGCTTGGTCTCTTTCTTGCGACAGTGTGGTCCATTTGGTATACAGGTCGTCATAACTTCTGACAGGTTAGTATTGTTCCTTAATAGCATCCCTGAAGGATTCCCAGGTGGCCGTGACTAAAAATAATGAGGTTTCCTCTGTTTCCTTTTTCTCACAGAAAGTTTCCCACCAATCTTTGACATGGGGAACAACTTTGAGGAGCGCAAAAGTAATCTTTTCTTTATTCAAAAATTTATGGACAGAAAAATACCCTTCTAGTAGATTCAACCACTTGTCTACAACATCTGTGTCTATCTGACCTTCAAATATAGGAATATCGAAGTTTATTTGTACCTTGAAGGGGGTGGCTCCTCTGTTCGAAGAAGATGCGTCGCCTATTGGTAGCCGCCGAAGGATTTGCGTGAAACTATCCATCATCTCGTTCCTCTGTTGTGTGAGGGCTTCCTCAATAAACAGTTTGAAAGGATCTCCTGACCCATCATCTTTCTTTTCTCCTACCATGGGAGGTCGCTTGGGCGTGCAAGAGATTCTTTCCTCAAGAGAAACAAGCTCGAGACCCAACTCTTTGTACTCTGACCCCATTGGGGACATGCATTAAGACGATAATGAGCAGACCGATTTGATACCACTGATCCATATTTTATGAGAAAAACGAAATGAATACAGATTATTAACAGGTGCTTAACACAAAATAACAGAGATACAGTAAAACTGGTTTTCTATTCAATAACGAAATAAACTAAAACTGTAAAATGCAGTAGAAACAAGCTTGTCGGAATGGTGGCGCTTATCTCTGAGAAGAGATGTGACGACAACACGCATTCACAAGAAGCAGGTTACAATGAGGCTTTGAAGGCCTTTTTACAATAAGCAAGAATGCCCAAAACCCTAGACATCCAAAAACCTAACCCTAGGAGATGAAGCGTCGAAAGTCATGTGGGCCCCATTTGGGTAAGTTAGTACATCAACTTCCCGGGGTCGTAACTTTTGCATACGATCTCCGTTTTAGGCGTGTGATAGCCCGCTGGAAAGGCATCGTTTTCAACCTCTAAGGTCAAACGTTGGGAAAAGGAGGGCTAACTTTCCTTATTTGGGATGTCTTCTCGTGCCTCCAAAGGAAATGTTCATAATCTAGCTTGTCCCAAGGTGTGGGGTATGGTATCAACTCTATGGGCTTCATACCCCAAAGGAGGCCCAAGAAAGGCTTGTTCCTCCATAAATGTCCACCAAACAAGGTCCTGCAAAGACAAGTAAATACACCCTTCAAGGGTCTCAAGTCAAATGTATCATGGCAAGTGAAATCAAATTTAACACAAGATTAATCTAAACATGTGCATCAAATATACCTTTTTAAATTAAACAAGTTCTCAAAGACCCTATGCAACTTGCCAAATTTAAATATGGGAGGGGTGTCATAATTCCCTATTGGGTGAAACAATTCCTCAAGTAGGGGAGGTTTCCAAGGACAATTCTCTCTAAGTCATGTAGTGGGTATGAGGTGGATGGGGTTAGAATTATAGGTATGGGGTTTCATGACATACTAAGCCTCATATTGTCTCATTTATGGGTGCCTTTGTAGAGGGTGTGTTACCCTTCGTTCATGATGCATGATTTTTCCAAGCCCCTTTTCTATTAATTTATTATAGTATTTCCAAGTTGAATCTAAAGTGGGACTTCTACATAAGCATGAAAAACATTTCCCACATCATCTCTACCTTGGTTATACTTGACCATTCTTCCCCATGTTGAAGATGATATGTGGGACTTCTACCTAATCATGGAAAACATTGCCCACACATGCTCTACCTTGGTTTCCAGGTTCAATTAGTTATTTATTTTACGGGTCCCTCAATTTTTTGTAAGAAACATTTCATTGTTCTCAGGATCCCTAGGCGAGCATATAGAAGTTTTTATGATTGGATTTTATCTTTTTCCAGCTACAAGCCTCTAGGCCTTCAACCCCTTCTTCCCATGAAATGAGGTACATGCCCTTCTTGGGTCAACAAGCCCAATGATATAAAAGATGGGTACATAAAAGAGAAGGAGTAATGGAAGTGGTAAGTATGAGTGGGGATGATATTCCAACCCTTCAAGGAAAATCCTTGGTTACAACCCTTTCCCCAAGGGTGTCCACTTACTAGGAAATCATGACACTCACCATGGTGAAATAAGGAAAAAAAGATAATTTCCAAGCAAAATGTTCCAGAATAAAGAGAATTTTTAATGAAACATATTCAAATGCCCAAAGTTTTAAAGTGACACTTACCCTGATACCTAACTCGTTAACTCATGGAGCAAGATCCACCGTCTTCTGGAATAAATATGGTGTGGTGATATTCATCGAGACGAATGGAGAAGTGTGGTGGTGAGGCAAGGCTCTATTTTTGTAACTGGACACTATCAGTCAATCCATATCTAGGTACTCCATGTTTGCAACATGAGGGCCTTGAGACATCATCTCCTTAGTTATCCCTAGGAATGGGGGATTACATTCACCATAGAGGATAATTCTCGCTAATGAAAGGAAATGAATCTACAATTAAATCTCCCTTGAACATGTATTTCTTCACTAAGTTTTAAACAATAACATATTCACTCCTATAGAAATATTTTTTCATTCTCCAGTGCATCTAACTTGGATGTGAAAAAACATTTATTTCCGTATTCATGTTGATTGCAATGCATGTCATCATTAACGACTAGAGGACCTGTAGGTGAAACAAACATAAGTGGGATGATCCATAATTGTCTCTAAATCAAGGATATATTAATCAGATGGACCAATCAATAAAGATGCAAGATCTCTCTCATTGATGTTCAAAATTTCCTATTCTCATAATCCTTTAACAGTGACAAGGAGATGCCTTGTTTCGTACCACGAAAAGGTTCACTGATGATGCATCGAATAAATATTTGTATCTCCAAGATACTTAGTTTTCAATTTGTTGCTACAGGAATGTGTCATGGACTATGGCTGCCAATTTTAAGGCTAGCATAAGGTTGACACAACCCTTACTCCCCTCATCTTTACATAAATTAAAATGCATGTTCCAAGACATAAAGGCTATCATAATCATAGCCCTATTATTCATTACATTTTTCAAGGAAGTATCATGTCCTTCTAGTGCTAGGAATAACTCATTTTGGCATGTTGTTAAGAGTGTTTCCTACTTCATTCATTGTTGGATTGATTGGCGTATTAGATTTACACATTTTCTCATGTGCAAACACCTTATTAGAATGAATATCATCATTTCATGTATTCTGGGCTCATACGTTAGGTATCTTTTCTATTGTAAGCATATAAATTCCGTTGAAATGAGGTCTAAACACAAAGTTATCTCCAATTAGAAGTAGAATTCAAACACATCAAGAATAATTCCATGTACCTAAAGTGGCCATATAAGAAAGGGAATCCATACACCAAGCTCCAAACATGATGCTTTATCATAATCGTTGCAATGGATAGATCTATCTAAAGCATGTGTACATTGGGGGGGCTTAACCAAAGTGAAATATCAACAATGTATAGGTGCTATCCCAATGATAAACGAGCCTACAATTTTTAGGGCATCCCTTCTTTGCAACCACTGAAATCTCATAGGAAATTTCATATTTCAACATGTTGTAATGGTGATCAAATATACCGTCCATACTTCATTTACTAAGTTTGCAAATATGTTACCAATGCTAATGATGCACTGCTACATGATTCCAAAATGTTCTTACAAGCTGCCCAATTGTTGGAAGTGAAAGTACTAGATTTTGACACGACAAAAGAGTGAACAATTTAAATAACCATACTATTTCTTATTGATCTCTTAACCATAATGCATATATAGGTATGAAATAGTGAGACTATGTTGAAGCCCTGTCGAGGCATTTTGATGAAACAAATATTCATATAAATCCATCCATACTTCAATGGGATGTATCCAATCTGCCTTGGAGGAGGCTGCCACCTTAGAAACAATTATTTGAGTTGCCTCACCAGAAATATCTACTCTACAAGGTATGCAACACATGTCAACAAAAAGATACAATATATATGCTATCCTCCCAATCAACTACTATTCCAATTTGAACACTAAGGTACCTCCAAAAATTGGTTGATAGTATAGCTTAGTGCTACTGCAAATAACCCTTGAAAAATACATTAGAATGTTGTGCATAGGAAACTCACAATACTGGTTATTTGCAAAGACATTAGGCCATTTGGAATGGGCATACATGTTAGGTTCACCAACTCTCAAATTTGGTTGCAATTTGAATGTAGCTTTAGAAAAATATTTTGGTTATGAGCAATTCATGTTTCCCACTGGCCTTATATATGATCAAATCTTATACACAAATTGTATCATATGACAAATCTTTCCAATTTGTTTTTGTTTTTTCATTGGGACCTCACTTGTTCTCTTTGTCCAAGTACCATGCAATGAACTAAATATCTATAAAAGCAGTGAAGAAAACTATAACACAATATCATGAATGCACTCATTCCAAGACATCCTTGAGCCCGTACAACCCCAAGTGTTGTAATTTGGCTATGATACCATATGTAATGATCTGAAAATACCAAACTAGTTTTGATACCAACTTGATCTGAAATATCAACAAACTTTGATACCAATTAAGCCCGAAAATCCTTAGATGTCAATTAGTTCATAAATACACATAAAAATCCGACCATATTTGGGAAATTGAAGATTGACTTGACTATTTGTAAAATATCATGTGAATGTATTACACATCCATAAACATCATTAACTGATAAATATAACTTGTGGAAATAATGAGTGCCAAAATAGAGATAAATAGACAACTCTTATTAATTCTCAAAATGCCAATATTAAAATAAATGGGCTTACAATACCAAATTTGATGTCACTCTTCAATTCTGCTACTCAATCCCATAAACCAAGGACATTACTGAATTCCTCACGAAATTATGAGAAAAATGACTATAAACTTGACTATGTTATGAACTGGTGCCTAAAAATCCCTTTTTGCATTCATAACGAGACTATGGGTCTCATACATGACAAATTAGACTAAGACTTTTCATAAATATAATTTTTACACAAAATAAACATCACCATCAAATTCCTCTCGAACGTCTGAGAAAAATTAGTATAAACACGCTATACTTCCCTCAAAGAACTACATGGCACACAAAATGAGACAAACCCAAAAGAGGGACACCTCTTGCATGCAAAATGAGGAAAAATTATGAACTTGGAACGAAATAATATGCAGACACTCTCTTTAGCATGCATTTCCATGTCCTCGACATTGATTTTTGTGCCCATTAAATAGGCCTAGGTTGGCCAAACTGACTCCTTCATTCTTGGGCGCGTTTGTTACACTTTAAATAATTATTCTTTGTTTGTTATAACAAACACCACTTGTGGCACATTGGTAGAAGACTATGGTTAAGTCGTTGGCAGGAATTTAGGGCAGAGGTCACGGGTTCAAGCCCCACAACCTCCCCTTTTGGTATATTGTTACACAAATATAACTTTAAATAATTAGTTATGGACTTGTTATAACAAGTTCTAAACATGGCATAGTGGTTAGCAGATTTTGGCTAAGACTAAGGAATATTCTCTAGATTCCATGGGAGGTCAAGGTTTCTATTCCATTCTACCCCCAACAAATTTTATTCTCCCTTATCAATTATTGGCCAATCAGAGAGTGTCACGTGTCACTCTCTGATTGGTCCACCTGTTGCCTGCGTCAACACCTTGCCATGTCACCTGCCACCTGTACTTGTATAGATCTACCATTTGGATGCCAACTATAATTGTCACCTAGATTCCACATCACTGTACGAATGCCACATCATCCGTATGGATGACACATGACACTTTTTGATTGGTCCACATGGGGGCCTGAAAATGCCAAAAATGAGTGACACATGGCAGCCTCTCGTGTTGCCACATCATCCTGTTGACATCAACATGATGTCATTTGTCAATTGTAAGGACCTGTACAGATGTACCATGTGTCACCCTTCCAATGATGCCATATGGCACCCCCTTTTGACTTTTAACTTGTTTGACCACAAATTTGACTAGCCATAACTTATTCATACGAACTCTGTTTGAGGTGAGTTTTGCATCGTTGGAAAGCTATCATCAAGCTATATGTGATGAAGTCATTTTCAAAATAATTTGAGAAGATCAAGTTTTGAGAATTTTGGATCCTCCTGGATCATGTAAGAACCCCCAAAATAACAATACATCTTATTAATATAAAGAAACAATTGAGATTAGTTTTCTAGTTGCCTCCATGAAATTAAATACTGATACGGTAATAAGTTCATAATAATGAGTCGTAAAACTGTTTATATATGGAAAAAGGGAGTTAACACAAGTATACAATGACCATCAAAGAGACACTTACTCATTTTTATCTTCTTCTTGGAATGAATTTGCACAAGATATGTACAGTCATGGCTTATAAATCAAGTACAAAAAATATTTGTTTACCAATCCACTATTTATTTAATCATAATCCTCAAACCTTATCTTATCCTATGAGCTCTTTCAGAGCATCAACCCAATAAATGTTCAAACATTTTTTGATTTTCAAGTTTGACATCATGTTGGTTAATATCATAGCTTAAAACATGGCATGTACCAACAAAAACGTTGATATCACTTGGAAACTCCTAATCTTTTAAAAAAACTAAAGCAATAATACAGGAAGAAAGAAATTAATGTTCAAGTCACAAAATAATACTACCCAGGCAACTTTTGCAGAAGTTGTACCTTTAATTGTAGCAATTTATAAGCATTAAGCATGATATTATTAATTCTCTTTGATATACACCTTAGATGCTTTAGGCACTCTCAAGTTGATTTATCTTGGTAAATATAGACATTGACTTAATTTTTGTCTTTGTTCAGGGTGGAATTTACTTAAAAAGTTAAACCAAGTAAATGCCCACTCTCTCCACTACACAATAGTAGTTCCTCAATTTAATATGCCAATGTAAGTAATGTAATGAGTTCTTCCCAACCTACTAAGACATTTAGTTTTTCACTGCATTCAACGTTTTCCACTTCAGTTGTAAATTGAGGGTCAAAGATCTATAACATAACTTACATAGTGTTATTTCTTTGACTCGGTTAGATAACTACATGTGGGATGCTTAGAGATACATAATACGAAACAAACTCATTATCAACAAGATTTAAAAATTAACGAGCTGCATCTATATTAGATAACAAAGAAGAGTTAATATAAATTGAATAGTATACACACCTCTGATCAAATTACATACACACATGCTAAGTGTAGTACAATTTTGAATTGTCAATTTCAGAAACTTACATTCCCAAGGGATAATACCATAAATAATGTTCTCTTAATATTTAAAACCCACAATTTGTTAAGGGGGAAACGAGTAACAAAAGAACAACACAAAATAATGCATACAACTTTCACATTATTTTCGATAACTAATATATACAAATTTCACATTATTTTCAATAACTAATATATACAAATTTCACATTAGGATACAACTTGAAATATACCATTTCAGTTATGAACTATAACTATATTTTAAGTGTTTAATTTGCATCAAATTTCAATAACTAATATATACAAATTTCACATTAGGATACAACTTGAAATATACCATTTCAGTAATGAACTATAACTATATTTTTAAGTGTTTGATTTGCATCAAATTTCAAGACTTGAGATAACATAATTTTACTTTTAATTTATACTTGGAATGTAAATAAAAATGCACCTAGATTTGAAACAATCATGGAAAATGTTGACGCCTTCAACAAGTTGAATTGAAGAGCTTCTACCAGTTCTTATTGATCTCAAAATATTAATTCACATCAAGGTGACATCTCTAATCATTGTCTCTAGACAAGAATAACATTTTTCCATAAAAGGGGTTGACAAGAAAGTCCCATGGACCTTCATCAGAGAATCCAATCAAAGCTAAAACAATGGTAACTAATGCTAGAAATAACAAAAATAATCATAGATTTTCCATTATTTTGGCATCTAAAGTTCACTAATTCGACTACTCATTGTTGTAGTTAACACAAATCTCTGCCATGAAGATATTCTTGAAGTGCATTTATGTGGATAAAAGATCATAAAATGTGAGAGAAAACTCCATCCAATCATCAAAGAATCCTACAAGTTCGATGTCTCATTTGAATAACCCAATGTCTCTCAAAAGCATTAAGAAAATAAAGGATTTAATCCCCAAACCTAGAAGAAGATTGGGTTCAAGAAATGATTGTACATTAAATGAACAACCTTCCAATAAGTAATTTATAGCTAGGACTATAAAAATTCCAAGTAGCATTGAGAACATGGTTATACCTACTAAGCATGGAGATACATTTGAGCTCGGAGCTTTGCCAATTCAAAATAAAATGTGTACCAAATCAAGCACCTAAAACACAATTATTGAGTTCCACTTCAATGCCACAGTATTGACAAAGGCTCTAATATTTAATTGACATAGAGGCTAATGACCATCCATCTCTACATCATTATGAATATTAATGAGCATATACCGAGGTAATGTTGAGTAATGTAACTACACATGAGGGAAATGTCATAGATATGCCCCCAACTTGCTTGGCAAATATATACAAATATGACAACAAATCACCATTTTGGGATTATTGGATATTACTTTAGAAAAAAATCCATGGTATACAATGTTTTACTCACAAAATTCAAGACAAACCCAATACAGAGAACAATCCCAAGACAAATAACCAATAGATTAAACCTCTAAACCTGATCTATGAAGCACTATCTACCAATGGAACCAAAACCAGTATGAAACCCAATTACATAAACAAGTACCAAATTGGACAATTAAAAATAATAATACCCAATAAGCCAACAGTGGGGATCTAATATTGTAAGTATACTCTGAGGAAAGAATTAGACCAACTCCCTCACATCACATCGACATTGTACCTAACCCCATCTACATAATCCATACATAATTGATCAAAAGGGCTCGTTTCAACACACACACTGATATGGATTATTTTCGGCATGAAATGAGAGTGGAGATATAATAAAGCAATGTACAAAGATATATCATATATACAATAATATAACAGAAATGTATCAGAGATGCAACCATAAACACAAAGATACATTAATACACAATTTTCTATTAATGAGCGAAAATGTACAAAGACTGTAAAAATACAGAGTGAAAGACTCGCTAGAATGGTTGCAGCTTATCTCTGAGAAGATATTTGTCCGCTACTCGCATTCGCAAGAAAATGATTTTTACAATGAGGCTCCAAAGGAATTTTTATCATAAAGAAAATTTAAAACCCTAACCCTGGAAGATGAAAATCCAACAATTTTGTGGACCCCGTTTTGGGTAGTTTGGTGTATCAACTTCCCGAGGGTGTAACTTTGGCATACAATCTCCGTTTGGGGCACACAATATATCGTCGAGGAGATTCATTTAGGGGGATAAATAAGAGGCTTAGACTATAATTGAGAGTCTATATCCCTAAAAAACTTCATTTAGGCCCTCAAAATGGCTTCGGAAGTTAAAAACTGCTAAAAATAGTAACTTACCAAAATTGCCAGAAAATTGTTTTGAGCTAGTTGGAAAAGGTGGGTGGCCATCGATATCCACCTGGATCAATCCTCCATCCTTAGGAAGAAATGGTATCCATTGCATTGAGTTCACGAGGGAGAGGGAAAAGCGTTTGTTGAATCTGCATCTTGATGAGTTGCTTGCCTTGTTGGAGAAGTTGCGTTGCTTAGCTTCTTGAAGGTTGTCATGAACCTGTGGCTAAAAGAGTTGGACCTTTTTAACTAGTATGGATACATGAGATGCCTGTGTGAAAAATGAATCTTTACACTTTGTTGCAATCTTTTCGACCTGCTTCTGTTGGATAGAAGGTTCTTGGGCCGAGGCTGTAGTGGTTGCAGTATCCTTATGTTCACCTTTTGAACATATTGCGAAGAAGCTGAATTTTGTAGTATGAGATACTACCTTGCTGCACTATTTAGGTGGAACAATAGTTGGAACTACCTCTGGTATTTTGTAGAGATGACCCCCCAGAGAAACAATGATGCTGTAGGGTTGAGACTCATAAACAACATGGCGCTTCCACATATATGGTTGCCCCAAGATAACATGACAGACATCCAGTGGGGAAACATCACATAATACCTCATCCTTTAAGGGTTGGATGCCATATGACAATCGACACTGATGGCTGACATGAAGATCTCATCCCTATCAAAGCCACCCGATGTTGTATGGTTGCGGGACTGGTGTTGTCAACAATCCCAACTATTTGACGACATCTACTGAAATGAGGTTCTTCTGGCTTCCACTATCAACAATAAAATGCAGCAGGGTCCCCTTCACCCACATCTGTGAATGACAAAGGCGCTCCCCCTCTTCAGGATCTGTTGGTTCTTCTGGTTGAATTGTTGCGGTCGTGACAATAGTAGTGGGGTTTGTGTCGATGATATGTCTTTTACCAGTATATTCAAAATTAGATTTTGAATCAGGGTTTGTCTCCTTATCTTTGATTTTGGCCACCAATGACTGTTTTGAGCGACATTCATCGGTGTTGTGCCAGGGGATTTTGTGGAAATCACACCATTTTCCGATGTCCTTCTTTGTCTTCTCGTGAACCTTCTTTTCCTATGGCTTTTATTGGTTTTCAGGAGGCTATTTGTTTGGGCCGTCTTTATCATACTTTGGTTGTTGCATATTCGCAGACCTAGACTTCCATTTTTCTGGTGCTTAAATTTTTTCTTGATTTTAACAACATATCGATAAGCAACACCCAGTGATGAGATGTCTAGAAAATCCATTTCAGTTTGGATGTATCTGTGTAGAGCCCCACGGTATTTCAAAAACAAATGTCGTTCAGAGTCTTTGATACCCATCTTGGTGCGCAAGGTATTGGTGAACTCCAGAACTGCTTGGCCCCTCTCTTTCCCCAGTGTGGTCCATCTCATATACTAGTCCTCATAGTTTCCAATGGGGCAATATTGTTCCTTTACCTCATCCACAAAAAAATCCCAAGTGGGCTTGACCCCATATATTTCAGACTCCTTTGTGGAAATTTTCACCCAGTAAGTTGTAAATGTGTTGAACCTACACATAATAGATCTAGCTAAACAATAATACACACATTTGCAGAGAGAATTGGAAAAGTAAGAAGAATGAGAGAAAAAATGGAAAGAATTCTCATTAACCGTTGTGAATAATGAATAATTTACACATGATATACTATGTATAAATCAATGAGTTCGACTTGAGGTGAACCAAGTCACCATAGTGGTGGTCTAGAGTGATCTGGACACACACCAACAGTTACGAGAGTGAACTACCACCTATTCTAGTCTCTCAAGCAGTTACGAGAGTGAACTGCCACCTAGTTGAGTTAACTAGTCAACTAGTCTTCAGTTAACTTACTAAAAAAAGAGTAGTGAGGAGTTAACTGAGGGAATCAAGGCTAATGCGCCACTCTGGTGATGATACTAGGCAAGGTCTAATTAGCATGGTGATCATCCCAATGTTGCATGGTGATGATCCCAATACAACATCTAAACTCAACTCAACTAGTCAAACTGAAGTGTGAACTGAAAGAGAATATTCTCCAGGTGGAATATTCTCTCCTAAAATATAGGAGACTAGATAATGACTAATTATGACTAATAAACAAATAAAAACCTTAGGAAAA
>ML790977.1:587084-609205 GCA_009831015.1 Picea engelmannii
GTATGTAAAAAGAAGAACTACAATTGCTAGGCAACTGTGTCCTTCACTCCAAGACGACCTCGCAGAGAATGGAATTTCTGCTCAGTGAAGGTCTTGTTGAAAATGTATGCCATCTATTCTTCTGAAGGACAGAACTATAAGTCGATGATCCCCTTGTGTACTAAGTCCTGAATGTAGTGCATGTGGATATTGATGTGCTTTGTTCGCTGCCTCTGAACTGGATCTCTACAAAACTTCAGAGTTCTCTGGTTGTCACACCAGATGACGATTGACCGATGAAATTGAATGCCCAACTCAGTGAGAAAATGTTGTAGACACATAGCCTGAATGGTTATGTTAACTACCCCTTTGTACTCTTCCTCGGTTGAATATAGAGAAATGGCAGCTTGATTCTTGCTCGACCAACAGATAGGCTAGGAACCAAGACTAAGTGAGTAACCAGATGTGGACTTGCGATCAATGCTATCGCCAACCCAAGTCGGAATCAATAAACCCAATGAGATCTAATGTAGAGTCTGGTGCATAATGAATCCCAAAGGTGATGGTGCCTTGTACGTATTGAAGAATATGCTTTGCAACTTTCCAATATAGCTCATGCAACTTCTACATGAACCTAGAAACTGTACCAACTGCATATGAGAGGTCTGGTCTGGAGTGTGTGAGATACAACAAGCTCCCCACTAGTTTTCTGTACAGTGTGTTGTCAACCAATGGAGTCTCCCCACCATCCTCAAGTTTGACTCCTGATAGGAAAGGATTCGGAGCAGACTTGCAGTCTGTCATGTGAAATCTCTCAAGGAGATCGCGTGCATACTTTTCCCGAGATAGTTTGATTCCTAATGCATCCTGACTAATCTCGAGTCCAAGGAATAAGTGTAGTGGACCCATGTCCATCATCAAAAACCTGTCATGTAGAATCCTCTTGACTACAACAATCGCTAAAGTCGAGCAACCGATGATCAACAAATCATCGACATACAGAACTAAAAGTAGAAGTGAATCAGCCGTCCTGAGCATGTAGACATTCGGGTCTGATTTACAGCATACAAATTTCTGTGACAACAGATAGGAGTCCATATTGGCATACCTTGCCCTCAAAGCTTGCTTGAGGCCATAAAGTGACTTCTTCAGTCGATAGACCAAAGATGAGTCCTGCATAAATCCCTGGGTCTGCTCCATGTAGATCTCCTCAGAGAGATCAATGTGAAGAAATGCATTCTTCATGTCCATCTGATGGACTTGCCATCCCTTGGCTGGCACAATGGCAAGTGTCAACCGTATGGAATCCATCTTTTCTACTGGAGCGAAGGTATCATCATAGTCAATACCATGAACCTGTTGAAAGCCTTTGGTGACAAGCCTGGCTTTGTATTTGTTGATCTGTCCATACGCTACACTCTTGGTCCTATAGACCCATCTGCATCTGACAAGTTTCCTCCCAGAAGGAAGGGGAACCAGATCCCAAGTATGGTTCTCGAGGAGGGAGTTGTACTACTCCTGCATGGTGGATTCCCAAAAGGGATTTTCAGCAGCCTCACTATAACACTGTGGATCTTAAGACTGAACCAAGAAAAGATGCCTCAAAGGCAATGGTTCAATGGCAGTGAGTGCAACAGGAGGCTCCTCAAAATCAGATTGGGTCCTCCTAGTATCATTTGGATCACCGATGAGATCCCCTACATCCTGAAGAGTAGTCTGTGCCCACTTGGGCCTCTGCTTTGGCTCTGCAACAGCATCTGGATGCTCTGACTCTGCATCTAATTGTACTAACTCTGAATCTAAATATGAATCATCTGAGTCCTCTGAATCAAAAATCTCATCTGAAGAAGGGTTGTCATGTGCATGCTCATCATCTCTAACTGGTGGAAGAGTGAATGTGTCTGCATGTGGCTGTTGAGGTACATGCGAGACACTTTCCTCAAATTGGACACTACGCTCAATGATGAGTCGGTTTGAGGAAAGATCAATAAGTCGATATCCCTTCACACCATCAGGGTATCCAACAAAAATGCACTCGGTGCTCTGTGGATCAAGTGCCTTCCTCTTTTCAAAGGGAATCTGAGCCCATGCATGTGAACCAAAAAATGTGAAAGTGGGCCACTTCTGGTTTGAGGCCACTCCAAGCCTCGTAGGGGGTCTTATCCTTGACAGATCTATGAGGAGATATGTTTTGGATGTATGTTGCACAATTAAGTGCTTCGGCCCATAGTCTCTATGGTAGTGAATTTGCATGCAACATACAAGATTCCATCTCCTTTAGAGATCTGTTTTTCTTCTTAGCAACTCTGTTTTGTTGCAGAGTGTAGGGAACTGTATGCTACAACTGAATCCCGCCTCATGGAAAATATTATGGATCTCATGATTTACATACTCTCCTTCGTTAACAGTTCAAAGGACTTTGATCTTCTTTCCGGACTGTTTCTCAACCAGGGCTTTTAAATCTTTGAGGTGTTGAAAGACTTTTGATTTTTGCCTGAGAAAGTAGATCCAAGTAAAATGTGAGAAATCATCAACAAAAATGAGAACAAACCTCACTTTGATGATTGATGGATGCGTAAAAGGACGCATGAGGTCACTGTGGATCATATCTAAAGGTGCGACAACTCGCTGAGACTTTCCCTTGTCAAATTTATCTTAAGGGTGTTTTCCGAGAACACATCCCTCACATACTCCCTTGGAGAAATGGATGTCTGATAGACCATCAACTAATCTGTGCTTGATAAGATGTTACATGTATCTAAAATTGAAATGTCCAAACCTTTCGTGCCATATCCTACTACTTTCATCAGCATGAGTAAGTAGTAAAGAAGAATCAGGTTCAATGAATTCAGAAAAAGTATACAATCTAGACGGATGATTTACCTCACAGGTAGCAACCCTGGAGTTGGTTTTCATATCGTAGATGTCCACGGAATTTGGTGTGAATCTGACTTTCTTTTAGGTTCTGGAATTTTTCATCTGATACACAAAGAGAAGGTTGACAGAAAGCCTAGGAACATGCAACACATTCTCGAAGCTTCCGTTGGTGAGTTCAATCCTTCCTTTGCCGGTGATTTCGACAAAAGAGTTGTCCCCCATAAAAATGGGGGGACCTTTGCATGCATCCAAAGAAGAATATACTACTTCAGAGGTAGCCATGTGATGTGATGCTCCTAAATCTACGATCCAAGTATTGGGAGAGGAGTTGATGGCAATCAAGGCATGGCTAGAATTGTCTTTCTTGGAATTTGGACCTTCTGACTTCTTCTTCTTTACACCCTCGGGGATGCGATCTCCAAGGTTATTTTTATGAAGTATATGAGATATCGGATCTATTTGTTTTTGCATGCATGTAAATTCCATATGGAATCCTTTGTGACAGTATGTGAAGGGTTTTTGATTCAGAGTCATCGGTGAAGGGTTTTGTGTACCCTTCCTTATTTGTATGTGCATGATATTTTTGCTTATCTTTATCTTTAGATTTCTGATATTTGTGGCTGCCATCATGAACAGTGAGTGCATGCACCCTTGGGACTTTGATTGTGCCCATGTTGATGAGCTTGGTTTTCTCTTGTGTCAGGGATTTGATAAATTCCTCAAGAGAAGGCATTTTCTAGGTGGCTCCAGAGGTGAATCTAACAGTATGGAATGTGGATATGAATATAGAGAATTCAGGTCCAAGCTTGGAGAGAATGGTGAGAACCATTTGTTTCTCCTCTGCTGATTTATCACCCCCGCAAGCTTTGAGTTGCGACAGTAAATCCTTGAATTTTGTAAAGAAATCTTGGATATTATCGAAGATTTTTGGATCCAATGTGAGAAGCTCCACCTCCAGCATGTGTCCCCTCATCTCATCCTATTTTCCAAATATCCCTTCCAAGATTTTCTAGGCTTCATTGGGAGTCTTACAGGAAGATATGTGAAAAAGGAGATCAAGAGAAATAAGACTGCAAATTGTTCCGAGTGCCTCATCCATGCAATTTAAGTACTTGGATTTTTCTATGGCTGATGTCGGCTCTATATCTGTACTCATGGTTAACCTATACAACCCTCTGGATCAGAGATGTATGGCTATTTTCTCCTTCCATTCAAAATAGTTGTAAGGTATAAGAATGAATTCTTTTTAGAATTCCATCTTTACGCTGTCTTCAATCTCTTGTACCTGCAAATTTTTTTGGTGTAGATTTTTCTTAGCAGTACGTCAGCTTTGATACCATGTAAATGTGTTGAACCTACACACAATAGATCTAGATAAACAATAATACACACATTTGTAGAGAGAATTGGAAAAGGAAGAAGAAGGAGAGAAAGAATGGAAAGAATTCTCATTAACCGTTGTGAATAATGAATAATTTACACATGATATACTCTATATAAATCAATGAGTTCAACTTGAGGTGAACCAAGTCACCATAGTGGTGGTCTATAGTGAACTAGACACACACTAGCAGTTATGAGAGTGAACTGCCACCTATTCTAGTCTCTCAGGAAGTTATGGGAGTGAACTGCCACCTAGTTGAGTTAACTAGTCAACTAGTCTTCAGTTAACTTACTAAACAAAGAGTAGTGAGGAGTTAACCGAGGGAATCAAGGCTAATGCACCACTCTGGTGATGATACCAAGGCAAGGTCGAATTAGCATGGTGATGATCCCAATACAACATCTAAACTCAACTCAACTAGTCAAACTGAAGTGTGAACTGAAAGAGAATATTCTCCAGGTGGAATATTCTCTAATAAAATATAGGAGACTGGATAATGACTAATTATGACTAATAAAAAAATAAAAACCTTAGGAAAAAAAATCCTAGGTGTGTGTGAAGTAACTCCAACATAAGTTTCCCACCAATGTTTGACATGGGGGAGAGCCTTAAGGAGTGCGAAGGTGAACGTTTCCTTGTCGAAAAAATTATGAACAGAGAAATAACCTTCTACTAGATTTAACCATTTTTCTAAGGCATCCACATCTATCTGTCCTTCAAATATGGGAATATCAAAATTAACTTGTACCTCAAAAGGAGAGGTACTTCCAAAGTGTCCTCTTGATGAATATGCGCCTGTTGTTATCGACATGCGTTGAAGGATGGGGGAAAAATTCTCCATCATTTCATCCCTCTATCGCGTGAGAGATTGCTCAAGCAACATATTAATAGAATTGTCTGCTCTGTCGTTTTTCTTTTCTTCTGCTATGGAGGGTTTCTTGGGCGTGTGAGAGTGATTGTATTCAAGAGAGAGAAGCTCAAGACCCAACTTTCTATACTCGGACCTCGTCAGGGAGATGCACTAAAAAACGATCAAGAGCATCCTGCTCTAATACCACTGATCTGAATTATTTTCGGCACGAAATGAGAGAGGAGACATAATAAAGCAATGTACAAAGATATCTCAGATATCCAATAATATAACATAAACGTATCAAATATGCAACCATAAACAAAAATATACAATAATACACAATATTCTATTAATGAGCGAAAATGTACAAAGACTGTAAAAATACAGAGTGAAAGACTCGCTAGAATGGTGGTAGCTTATCTCTGAGAAGAGATGTGTCCTCTACTCGCATTTGAAAGAAGATAATTTTTACAATGAGGATCCAAAGGCATTTTATCATAAAGAAAATACAAAACCCTAGCCTCGGAAGATGAAAATCCAACAGTTTTTTGGACCCTGTTTTGGGTAGTTTCGTGTATCAACTTCCCAGGGGCGTAACTTTGGCATACGATCTCTATTTGGGGCACACGATAGCTCGTTGGAAAGGTATCGTCGAGGATATTCATTTAGGGGGATCAATCAAAGGTTAGAAATAACATTGAGAATCTATATCCCTAAAAACCTTCATTTAGGCTCTCAAAATGGCCCCGGAAGTTAACAACTACTAAACATAGTAAATTACCAAAATTGCCAGAAAATTGTTTTGAGCCAGTTGGAAAAGGCGGCTGGCCACCGATATCCACCTGGATCACACACACAAACACACATAGAAGATAAAACAATTTGTATGAAAATTTAACTAGATCTATACACTTTCCATGAATTCCAAAGATAACATAAACACAATAGTTCCAAGGTCCATACTATAATTTAAACTAGCTGTAAGACATAAATTTGTAGGGAATCATGACTGAGAGAATTAAAAAATTTTAATTTTACACACAGATCAGAGACGTACTAATTACCAAACAAGTTTATAATCTTAATGCATAAATAGAAATAAACTCGACAGGAATAAAAACACATCATTCCTCTAAAATTTCTGAAATTAGATATTTATATAAACTTATCTATTAAAATCTGCAATCCAACAACTAGTTGAGAAAGCGATTTCCACCCCTTAGTTGGGCTATGATACCATCATGGCTAAGAAGGATAAAAAAACTCTAAATAATAGACTTCAACAAGTTCAAACCAATGATTTATATTTTTGGCTTCTTGAGGACATAAGGACACTAAGGCGCCCACATAACCTATCCCACACAACACAAGGAAAAAATCCTTCTGTAATATAGAGTGCCTCATAAAATACTCCTTTTGGTACTATTCAATGTGTGCATAGAAAGGTCCAGGATGATATCTGAAGCTCATGCAAAAATTCCCTTGGTTTCTTGGAATTTTTCTCCATCTAAAAACTTTCTCTCATGCATGGTCTATTCCATATGGACTTGGCTCTCCATATTTTGATGTCTCTTCGCAAAAAAATCTTTTCTTCCTCCTTTCCCAACAACCCCTTTCTTCCCATTCATATTTTATTCATGCATGATGGTCAGATAATTCAAACTCAACTTCTTTTCCTAGTTCCAAGAGTATAGGGGAGAGAACTTGCTAGATTTTAGGAAATGGTGGTTTAGATTATGGAATTTTTTTCCTCCACTCCTCTTAACCTCTTTTTGCCTTGAAACTCAAATATTGAAATGGGTTAAGGTTTTCAAGGTAACATAAGGTAGACGTTTTTAGGTATAAACGCCCCTTGGACCCCCTCACTTTTCCCCTCTTGTGGTAACATAGCCCGTTTAATCAGTCTTGCTTAGTCGACTTTGGTCATTTTTATTAAGAAAAAAAACTAAATACTCACAATACTCAAGAGGGTTAAATCGATATATTACACCTACAAAAGATCAAGTTGTAGACATTTTCACAAAGTCTCTTACAAAAGCAAAGTTTTCCAAACTTCGATCTATGTTATGAGTTCAAAAGGTTATCATTAGGGGGGATAGGCTCTAATGCCACCTTCCTTCTCCTATTGTGTCACCTTTATAAATCCTTCATTCCTATCCCACGTGGTTCTTAAAGGAGGATGTTAGGATATTTAAAAACTTAGGAGTTTGTTAAGATCAAATTGGTCTAATGTGTATGTAGGTAAAAGTGTTTTTATTAGTGTGTTTCTTTAATATGCATTTGTATTTATGTAATACAAATATCACGATATGTTCTAGACATAAAGTGATTTGACAACTCATATTCTTCTCAATATTAACGGTTACATTGATCCATGGATTAACACCGGATTGTTCCATGATATTTATTTAAAGATCATGGAGGTCATTTGTTGATGATCGTTTGTGAGAAACTCTCTAGTAAAATATTTTTCTTTTGCATTAATATGTCGCCTCAAGTGGTCACGTTGGTTGGGGTCATGGATAGTTTCCCTCTTCGAGGATTTTAACCACGTAAAAAAATTAGTGTATTGATATTTTATTTGGTTGTGTGAGTGGTTAATGAAGGTGTTCATCATGTGTTGCAATATCCTGTTTTGTCAAACATATTATAAACGAGGATCACATTCTAATGAATCAAGTTGAATTGAAGAAGGAATTTAAAAAGGTAAAAGGGGATAGGAAAGAAGGAAAATTGACAATAATTTGAAATAGAAAATCAATTTTATGGATCCAAGGACCAAAAATCTAACATAAAATAGGGCTTGATGAAATATGGCATCCTGATCTAGAACAATTAGGGATTTCCATGGATGAAAGGTCTTGAGTTAAGCTGGATTTCTACAAAAATGAAGTCATTACATTGCTAATATTATATTATTGTTGTCATCAGTGGTAGGATTATTATTTATAATGGTACCATTTGTTTCCTATATATATGCCAAAATATCTAGTTTTAGAGATCATAAAAAATTATTTGTAAGCATATGGTGTAATGTGTAGCATCCTCTTTTAACCCTTGAATTATAATATGCTAAATTATGAACTATTCATATGATGTGTTTTTTATGACGAGAGTTGAGATATGTAGGTTGAATTATAATGATCTTATGTCTAAGTAATGTAAATGTGCATGTATGGATTCCTAGTCCAAAATTCAAGGCCAAGCCTCGACTAGTGCATGTCTATGAGTCCCCGTAATGGGATATGATTGTGGCATGGTTATTATGTTTCTATGGTGTGCTTATGTTTATGTAAAAGCGTGTACATAAAGGAATATATAATAATGTAATATCCACCCAAAAGGTTTCTTGAGAAAGCAATAAGGGGATTGGGTGAATCCATGAAGATGTGACACACTTTAGCAATGAAAAATTGACATTTTTCATTTTTTTTTTTTAATTCCTTGAAACTCATATACACCTTGTGCATTTTGACATGCAATGAAAAACAAATTTTGTAGGGAATTGCATTATCTTTCCAATGATATTGTTTTGAAAAAAAATTGATGTCATTTAATGTGTGAAATTTTCATTTAATTATGTGTTTGTCCTTGCAAATTTGTAGAAAATTTAACAAGTGACTTTTGTTTACAACAACTACGTTAGTTATAAAGGTATAATTTTGAAAAAAACAAATTGTATGAGCATGATATGCACATGACGTAGTTTATCCCACTTTTTTTTGGACAATTATATTTTATATTATTTTTTGAACCCAACTAATTAATATTTAAATTGCATTTTATAAACCTTTGGTTTGCAACAATTTTTTTTCTCATGCTTACATAAATTTAAATACCAGAAATACCCTTTTGAAGAGTAAACATGCATTGATATTAGACACATTTTTCATAATTTTTGGTTTTGTAATTTTAATGCTACTAATTCTTTAGGCTCCTTCATAATTGCAAAAAAAACATGTATAAGTTTTAGAATAAAATAATTAAAAAATATAGTATGAAAACAATAATGTGAAAATGATATGCCATTGGATAGAGCATTCAATCATGAACCCACTGGTATCAATTTTGTCATATAATACAGAAGATATGATTGGATTTCACCCCTTGAAGTTGTATATTTAAAAAATATTACATAAAGGAGGCAGGATCCCTAACTTTTAAACCCTTGATTGAGGGATTACGCAGACTTAGATAAGGCACTTTAGAACACATTTGAAAAGACATCAATTAATGGTTAATTAAACCCTTGATTGATTTCATGTTGGGTTAAGTTAAAAAACTTGATTGTTGTCTTTACCTTGATTGAGGTATAAATCTCAATCAAGGATCTCTTGGAACATAAATTGAAACACAAATGAAAAAAGGACAAAAAAGACAAAAAAGACAAAAAAGACAAAAAAATGATTTTTCCAACATATTCTCACATGCTTCTTCCCTCATGGATGAAAGACAAAAAAATAAAAGTGTGTGCCAACACATATTGATTTGCGGTAGCTTATGCTAAAATTACAACAAAATATAGTGTGGATAATTCAACAATTGAGATGGGAAATAGAGAAAACCAAACATATAAATATGATTGCAAACAATCTATTTGTAATATACCCAACCACCTTTGTAATACCTAACCACATACTATCTAAAGGGTCTTTGAAGATGAAGTGACATATGTCATCCATATATGGAATTTGAGTTCTTTTATTTTCTGTTGTATTATCTCATTATTCTTCAAGTTATTCATCAACATTAATGAAGTTTATGGACAAATAAGCATATTCACATGTGTTTTTGCAAATAGTCAAGCGATCTTTATTTACCAAATCTGGTCGGATATTTATGTGTATTTAAGAGTTATTTTGACATCTAAGGATTTTTGTATCAAGTTGGTATCAGAGCTAGTTTTGACGTGTATTTTCAAGTGAATTCTTACGAGGTCCAAATCTAAGCGATGTGAAGGAACACTTGAGGAATTTAATCTTGAGATTGAATGTGTATTTCAAAGGACATAAATGGATCTTGAAGAATTTCTTTCTGAGGTTGATAAGGCATTTCAAAGGATGTTTCTTGAGATGAAAAATATGGTTAAGGAATTGTGGGAAGACTTAGAAAGAAGGAGAGCAACTCCTCATTAGAACGAAGGTGGTCTAGTTTAAGGAGAAGGTCAAGAAAATATAGGGTCTCCTTCATCCCCATAATTGTCATCATCCTCCTTCTCCTCCTCCTCCTCCTCCTTCTCATATTCTTCTTTTGCTGAAATTGAATGTTCTTCTCATAAGAGGAAGAATCATTCTAATAAGTGTTCTCATTCTCATGATATACCATTGTTAAAGCTATATGTAAAGTTTGATTTTCCTACTTATGATGGAGAGTTGAATGTAGAGAAGTTGGACAATTGGGTCAAACAGATTGAAGTATATTGCAGGGTACATAAAATCATAGAGGATACTTCAAGGATAGAATTGACTACTCTTCGCCTGAGTGACACAACTTTGATAT
Organism: Picea engelmannii; assembly: GCA_009831015.1. NCBI lineage: Eukaryota > Viridiplantae > Streptophyta > Pinopsida > Pinales > Pinaceae > Picea > Picea engelmannii. The sequence continues at coordinate 597,677 of ML790977.1, forward strand.
TGTGGGAGAGTCGGACACAAGTTGATATTATTCAACATGGTAAAATCATTTCTTCCTGGATTGAATTTACTAATGCCTTAAGAAATAAATTTTATCCATTAGCTTATATGAAAACATCAATGATTGATTGGAAACATATAAGACAAGGGAAAGCGCAAAATTTTCAAGCTTATACATAGGAATTTAAGAGGAAGGCATTATATTTGGGAATTCCATTACATACTACTGAGACTATTCTAAAGTATATTGGTGGTATGCACTCATTTCTTTTCCATACTATATTGATGTTTAATCCTACTAATATTGACGAAGTATGAGTACAAGCTACACATATTGAAGCTAGCAAAGGAAAACATGTTGTTGAGGATGTGTCAGGAGAGCCACATGAATTCGAGGAGAAGTTGAAGGAAAAAGGGAAGAGTAAGAAGAGAACTACAATGAAGAAGGATGAAGAGAAGAAGCCTACATGTTCTCACTGCAAGAAGAAAGGACATGATGAGAACTATTTTTGGAAGTTTCATTCATAATTGAAACCAGAGTGGGTTCAACCTAGAAAGGGTAAAAAGAATACCATCACCATCGTTTAGGATCTTGGATCAGATTCTGAGGATGAAACTAAGGTTATAGATATGGGCATCAAAGGTGAATATTATGTTGCAAGTTTCAGTTTGCATACTTATTCTTCAAAGGCTAATGTAATCCTTGATTGAAGGAAGAGAAATGACATGTTTCATTTACAAGTTATCTCAAAGCATACTAAGATTGATACACTTGTTGATAGTGGATCACAAGTGAATCTTTTTTCAGAGTAAGTTGTTCATAATTTGGGATTGGAAACTAGGCCTCATCCAAGACCGTATCCTTTGGGTTGGATTTATGATAATGCTCAGGTACAGGTAACTAAGCAATGCAATTTATAGTTCATGATCACATCTATTTTCATTGATGAGGTAGAGTTAAACGTGGTTCCACTTGACATTTGCGGGATGGTTTTGGGAAGTCCATACTTGTATGATAGGAATACCATTTTCTACAGGGAACAAAATAAGTATCATATTTTCAAGGATGGGATTGAGTTAATTGTGAGAGCTCATCAGATGAAGACTAATTTGATAGTTGTCACTACAAGGCACATGCTAGTTAATACTAGTATCCATGATGCATATTTACAACCTACAATTGAAGGTAACACAGGTCCTTTGGTTGATATTGTTCCGGTTAAGAAGGGAACATATGTTGATTGTTCATTCTCTTTCGCATCTGTATATTCAGTTTTGTTGATCAGTTTATTACTAATCATTGGAATATGGTTATATATTGCAACAATGAATGGCAGAGTTTGTGAATTTAAGGGAATGGTTAACTTGGTCAACAATGTTGTTTCAATATTCATTATGGTTGTGATGAGTCAGGTGTTCATTATATTAGCAGGATGGATGGATGATATTGGACAAGTGAGGCGAAATCATTCTCACTTCATTTATGAATAATCCATACTTTTGGAGGTCCAAAATTTCTTTAGTTGGGAGGTATGATCCAGGAGGATCTAGGAACTCTCATAGAGATCCAGGAGGATCCAAAATGATCACAGAGGACCAGAAGGATCCACAAATGCTCAAAATTTGACTTTCTTAAATTCTCTTGAAAACAACTTCATTGTGTAGAGCTTAGAGATATATTTGCATAGATGCAAAAACCACCTCAAACAAATTTCGTATCAATAAGTTACATGTGGTCAAAGTTTGGTCAAACAAGTCAAATTTAAATGGTATAAAAAGGGTGACACGTGTCACCAATGCAAGGGTGACACATCACACAATGATGTGGCCACACCCCAAGGTGCCACAGGGACTGACCACACAGTGACTGGGCAGATGAGTTGGAAACTGACTAGGCAAGGTGCAATCCAGTTAGACTAATGACATATTGACAAGTGGCAAGGTTCATCCAATGAGAGACTTCCATGTGGCGAACTCCCATTGGTATATATTAGTATTCTTTTTTAAAAATATTTGGGACTTGATGGGGGTCAAACCCACGACCTCTGAAAGGTCTTACACAAGCCCCACTGCCAACTCGCCATACATTAGTTCTCAACATATGTACGTTGTAAATTTTATGTAAGCTTTATAAAAGTTAATTTGGAGGACAAAGGGGCCAAGGAATTAGTCCCCAACCCCTGTTCCATATACTATACCATATAACCGTGTCATATTCGTGGATGGGCTAACCATATACCAATGAATTAACATATGGTATATACCATATGTTATAACAACAACATGATATATACCACATATATAGGATCCATGGGTTTTGAACCCTAGACCTTCTTCCCAACCAATGACTTACGATAACCTCCAGTAACCATTATGCCAAATATAACTCTTGTTATAACAATCCAACAAACAAACAATTATCTTTAATGTTGTGGAGTTCGGGTACAATTTGGGCCCACGACCTATTTAATGGGAAATGATACCAAGACTTGGACACATCCCAATGTGCATGGATCCAAAAGTATGCACAGATCCCGAGGTACACTATAGTACAAACTGCATAGAAGTGCATGTCAAAATTGTATAAGTTTATGTGTTACATGGAAAAACATGCCATAAGGTATATTTTCCACACCTGTGACCTAGGCAAGTTTATACTCGCTGGATTCATTTTTCCACAAGGATAATGAATTAATTTTTTTTTTTTTTGTTATTAGAGGTCATTTGTAAAATTCCTAATCCAAATAGCCATTAATGAGATTTTAGTGCCTCGTTTGACGTGTAAAGAGGGTGTGATTGAGCCAATTTGGAATTTGGTTGACTTTATAGTCAAATTTCTCAGAATTTTGCAAGGATTTCAATGGTGAACTAATTTTCTTGTTTTGAGTAGTGGAATTAAAGAGAGTCCATTAAATTATCTTTTTCCAAGCCCATATTGCAATGTAATTTGGTATTTTGAGATGATGGAGAATAGTCATACTATCTAAAGGGACTTTGAAGATGAAGTTACATATGTCATCCATATATGTAATTGGAGTTATTTTATTTTCTATTGTATTATCTCATTATTCTTCAAGTTATTCAACAATAATAATGAAGTTTATGGATAAATAAGCATATTCACATGTGTTTTTGCAAATAGTCAAGCGATCTTCATTTACCAAATTTGGTTGGATGTTTATGTTCATTTAAGAGTTATTTTTACATCTAAGTATTTTCGGATCATTGTATCTGGCTCGCGGGCAAAGAACAAAGACCAAACAAAACTATAATACATAGTATGGTCTTTATAAAACCTATGGGAAAAGGAAAAATGCCCCAACAATGATGAAAATGTAAGGTACATCTTGTGGGAAAACATAGACACTAGCCAACAACAAATTTGACTATGGGAGTGAGATAAATTCCTCCAATAGTCAGTAAAAATAAATTAAAAACTTCCAAGTAAATAACAACAACTAGGGAAGGAGAGCCATTAATTTCCAACTTCAAAATGGATGTATGGGCATGGTTAAAGAGTGGATGGACTAGCTTTCTGGCCCATGAGAACCGTATCCATGTAAAAACAAAATCAAGTCATAACTGGCACAAATTTCTCTTTACTAAAACAATGCATAGACAACCATTAAATTATACTGCACACCATTTACCATTTAAATTACAATGCACACCATTTCCATTCATAGACAATGAAACCCACATAACAATAAAACCACACATAAACTTAGAACTCACCCTGGAGAGCCAAATGGGAAAACCAACTTTCAATTGGCTTCAGCCAAGCTCTTTATTATGTAGTAATGGGAAAGTTACAGTATCTTGAGTTCATCTCTACAATCCTCTATGGATTTTGGGCAGTCTACTCACTTCATTCATAGCCAAATAACCCTTATTGCCTTGTGGGAAAATGGGATACATGAGACTGGGCACACGATAGCACGTTGGAAAGGTATTGTCGAGGAGATTCATTTAGGGGGCTCAATCAGAGGCTTGAAATATCATTGAGAAGCTATATCCCTAAAAACCTTCATTTAGGCCCTCAAAATGGCCTCAGAAGTTAACAACTACTAAAAATAGTAAATTACCAAAATTGCTATAAAATTGTTTTGAGCCAGTTGGAAACGGTGGGTGGCCACCGATATCCTCCTGGATCACACACACACACACAAAAGATAAAACAATTTTTATGAAAATTTAACCAGATCTATACACTTTCCATGAATTCCAAAGATAACATAAACACAATAGTTCCAAGGTCCATACTATAATTTAAACTAGCTGTAAGACATAAATTTGTAGGGAATCATGACTGAGAGAATTACAAAATTTTAATTTTACACACAGATCAGAGACGTACTAATTACCAAACAAGTTTATAATATTAATGCAAAAATAGAGATAAACTCAACAAGAATAAAAACACATCATTCCTCTAAAATTTTTGAAATTAGATATCTATACAAACTTATCTATTAAAATCTGCAATCCAACAACTAGTTGAGCAAGCGATTTCCACCCCTTAGCTGGGCTATGATACCACCATGGCTAAGAAGGATAAAAAAACTCTAAATCATAGACTTCAATAAGTTCAAACCAATGATTTATATTTTTGGCTTCTTGAGGACATAAGGACACTAAGGCACCCACATAACCTACCCCACACAACACAAGGAAAAACTCCTCTAATATAGAGTACCTCATAAAATACTCCTTTTGGTACTATTCAATGTGTGCATAGAAAGGTCCAGGATGATATCCGAAGCTCATGCAAAACTTCCCTTGGTTTCTTGGAATTTTTCTCCATCTAAAAACTTTCTCTCATGCATGGCCTATTCCAGATGGACTTGGCTCTCCATTTTTTGATGTCTCTTCTCGAAAAAATATTTTCTTCCTCCTTTCCCAACAACCCCTTTCTTCCCATTCGTATTTTCTTCATGCATGATGGTAAGATAATTCAAACTCAACTTATTTTCCTAGTTCCAAGAATATAGGGGAGAGAACTTGCTAGATTTTAGGAAATGGTGGTTTAGATTATGGAATTTGTTTCCTCCACTCTTCTTAACCTCTTTTAGCCTTGAAACTCAAATATTGAAATGGGTGAAGGTTTTCAAGGTAACATAAGGTAGACGTTTTTAGGTATAAATGCCCCTTAGACCCCCTCACGTTTCCCCTCTTGTGGTAACATAGCCCATTTAAGTAGTCTTGCTTAGTCGACTTTGGTCATTTTTATTAAGAACAAAAACTAAATACTCACAATATTCAAGAGGGTTAAGCCAATATATTACACCTACAAAAGATCAAGTTGTAGACATTTTCACAAAGTCTCTTACAAAAGAAAAGTTTTCCAAACTTTGATCTATGTTATGAGTTCAAAAAGTTTTCATTAGGGGGGATAGGCTCTAATGCCACCTTCCTTCTCCTATTGTGTCTCCTTTATAAATCCTTCATTCCTATCCCACGTGGTTCTTAAAGGGGGATGTTAGGATATTTAAAAACTTAGGAGCTTGTTAAGATCAAATTGGTCTAATGTGTATGTAGGTAAAAGTGTTTTTATTAGTGTGTTTCTTTAGTATGCATTTGTATTTATGTAATACAAATATCACAATATGTTCTAGACATAGAGTGATTTGACAACTCAGATTCTTCTCAATATTAACGATTACATTGATCCATGGATTAGCACCCGATTGGTCCATGATATTTATTTAAAGATCATGGAGGTCATTTGTTGATGATCTATTGTGAGAAACTCTCTAGTAAAATATTTTTCTTTTGCATTAATATGTCGCCTCAAGTGGTCACGTTGGTTGGGGTCGTGTATAGTGTCCCTCTTTGAGGATTTTAACCACGTACATACATTAGTGTATTGATATTTTATCTGGTTGTGTGAGTGGTTACTGAAGGTGTTCATCATGTGTTGCAATATCTTGTTTTGTCAAACATATTATAAACGAGGATCACATTCTAATGAATCAAGTTGAATTGAAGAAGGAATTTAAAAAGGTAAAAGGGGCTAGGAAAGAAGGAAAATTGACAATAATTTGAAATAGAAAATCAATTTTATGGATCCAAGGACCAAAAATCTAACATAAAATAGGGCTTGATGAATCATGGCATCCTGATCTAGAACAATTAGGGATTTCCATGGATGAAAAGTCTTGAGTTAAGCTGGATTTCTACAAAAATGAAGTCATTACATTGCTAATATTATATTATTGTTGTCATCAGTGGTAGGATTATTATTTATAATTGTACCATTTGTTTCCTATATATATGCCAAAATATCTAGTTTTAGAGATCATAAAAAATTATTTGTAAGCATATGGTGTAATGTGTAGCATCCTCTTTTAACCCTTGAATTATAATATGCTAAATTATGAACTATTCATATGATGTGTTTTTTATGACGAGAGTTGAGATATGTAGGTTGAATTATAATGATCTTATGTCTAAGTAATGTAAATGTGCATGTATGGATTCCTAGTCCACAATTCAAGGCCAAGCCTTGACTAGTGCATGTCTATGAGTCCCCGTAATGGGATATGATTGTGGCATGGTTATTATGTTTCTATGGTGTGCTTATGTTTATGTAAAAGCATGTACATAAAGGAATATATAATAATGTAATATCCGCCCAAAAGTTTTCTTGAGAAAGAAATAAGGGGATTGGGTGAATCCATGAAGATGTGACACACTTTAGCAATGAAAAATTGACATTATTCATTTTTTTTTTTTAAATTCCTTGAAACTCATATACACCTTGTGCATTTTTTTTTTTGTAAATAAGAAGTATATGTTATATTAAGAGCTTGCTAAATCTGATAAAAAGTGCCAAAATACAGCATTATACTGGTTGCAGTTACCGGATTGCCCCAACAGAGGGGAAACCAGTCCAGCCAGCCCCCAATTCACAACTCTAAGAAGGTCACTAGTCCAGTAAAAAACAAAGTTCAGACTGACTGTCATCTAAACTATGAACCTAAGAAAACTTGAGAAACAACACTAAAGAGCTAAACACCTGGAAAATAGCCAATCCACGTGGCTCGAAGGTCCTCTGTCCACGGTTCTTCTTCGATATACGTGGGCTGGTCGTCCCAACGCTTGTCCTTTCTCTCGTCACGCTCTGTGTCTTCATCTTGGGCTCTTCGTTCCGCTTCCTCCTGCTTCGCTTCTGCTGGTCGCTGCATTCTATCCATTCCTGCACCCGTAACAGTATCAGGTGCCTCCCCTGGAGCATAGTCAACCGGGTCCGAGGAGAGCTCCAAGTGCATAGTCGAGAGGATATGAAGGAAGGTCGCTACATTTTCTTCTGTATCTTGTAGGCGATACTTGAGGTCCACCGCCTCCTTCCTAAGCTCAAAATCTAAGTCATACAGAATGACCAGTCGATCCCTGAAGTGCTCGCTGTCGAGGTGGGTCATGGGGTGGAGGCGCACGCATTTAGACTCACCACATGCCGGTGGTGCACTATTCAAATTACTTGAAGGTCCAGGGAGTGACATTGTCACTGTGAACTGCGTCCGGGGGTCCTGAGGGCCTCTCAAAAGTAGGGCCGACCCTCGTGGGATAGTGGCCATGGAGTGAAGAAGCAAAGACTGTGAAGGTGGCAGGGTGGCTATGGAGTGAAGAAGCATAGACCACGAGGGTGGTGGGGTGGCAGCTGTGGATGGAGTTTGGGTACGGGAGGAAGAACAGGTCGAAGGTGAGACTGAACGCGAGACCGGGGGTCGACGGGGCTTCCATGGGGAGCCCCTCCTCGACCTTCCTCTAAGTCGTTCTTTCATGTGTGTAGGTGGACGGGTCTGGACGAGGTTAAACCAGAGGTGCAGAAAAACAATGGAGACAACAACTGAGCGAGCTTGGTCCTGTTTGCGTCGTGAAGGGAGGAGCCCTTTAGACTGCATACAAGGTTTAATGACCAAAACGACGAGCCAAGCCATAAAACAAACTGCGGAGGATCAAAGGGTGGCATAAATTCCCATTATCGCGACTTGATTGCAATTAAACTCCCGGGATGGCACCAGCCTGTAGCACGAGCCCATCACGTGGCTCTGTGTCGCCTCGGGCTGTGTCCGCTCCTAGCCTTCGCCACGGGGAGCCCACTAGCACCCCATCTGGGGATACACCTTGTGCATTTTGATGTGCAATGAAAAACACATTTTGTAGAGAATTGCATTATCTTTCCAATGATATTTTTTTGAAAAAAATTAATGTCATTTAATGTGTGAAATTTTCATTTAATTATGTGTTTGTCCTTGCAAATTTGTAGAAAATTTAACAAGTGACTTTTGTTTACAACAACTACGTTAGTTATAAATGTATAATTTTGAAAAAAACAAATTGTATGAGCATGATATGCACATGACGTAGTTTATCCCACTTTTTTTTGGACAATTATATTTTATATTATTTTTTGAACCCAACTAATTAATATTTAAATTTCATTTTATAAACCTTTGGTTTGCAACAATTTTTTTTCTCATGCTTACATAAATTTAAATACCAGAAGTACCCTTTTGAAGAGTAAACATCCATTGATATTAGACACATTTTTCATAATTTTTGGTTTTGTAATTTTAATGCTACTAATTCTTTAGGCTCCTTCATAATTGCAAAAAAAACATGTATAAGTTTTAGAATAAAATAATTAAAAAATATAGTATGAAAACAATAATGTGAAAATGATATGCCATTGGATAGAGCATTCAATCATGAACCCACTGGTATCAATTTTGTCATATAATACAGAAGATATGATTGGATTTCACCCCTTGAAGTTGTATATTTAAAAAATATTACATAAAGGAGGCAGGATCCCTAACTTTTAAACCCTTGATTGAGGGATTACGCAGACTTAGATAAGGCACTTTAGAACACATTTGAAAAGACATCAATTAATGGTTAATTAAACCCTTGATTGATTTCATGTTGGGTTAAGTTAAAAAACTTGATTGTTGTCTTTACCTTGATTGAGGTATAAATCTCAATCAAGGATCTCTTGGAACATAAATTGAAACACAAAGGACAAAAAAGACAAAAAAGACAAAAAAATGATTTTTCCAACATATTCTCACATGCTTCTTCCCTCATGGATGAAAGACAAAAAAAGAAAAGTGTGTGCCAACACATATTGATTTGCAGTAGCTTATGCTAAAATTACAACAAAATATAGTGTGGATAATTCAACAATTGAGATGGGAAATAGAGAAAACCACACATATAAATATGATTGCAAACAACCTATTTGTAATATACCCAACCACCTTTGTAATATACCCAACCACATACTATCTAAAGGGTCTTTGAAGATGAAGTGACATATGTCATCCATATATGTAATTTGAGTTCTTTTATTTTCTGTTGTATTATCTCATTATTCTTCAAGTTATTCATCAGTATTAATGAAGTTTATGGACAAATAAGCATATTCACATGTATTTTTGCAAATAGTCAAGTGATCTTTATTTACCAAATCTGGTCGGATATTTATGTGTATTTAAGAGTTATTTTGACATCTAAGGATTTTTGTATCAATTTGGTATCAGAGTTAGTTTTGACATGTATTTGCAAGTGAATTCTTACGAGGTCCAATTCTAAGCGATGTGAAGGAACACTTGAGGAATTTAATCTTGAGATTGAACGTTTATTTCGAAGGACATAAATGGATCTTGAAGAAGTTATTTTTGAGGCTAATAAGGCATTTCAAAGGATGTTTCATGAGATGAAAAATATAGTTAAGGATGTTGGAAGATTGGTTGTTGTTATTGATGTCAACCCTAATCATGGGTTTTGGACTGCAAGATTGATAAAGCTATTTGGACATGAAGGACAATGCACATGCATATACAAAACCCATGAATGGATAATATACATCATGTTGTTTCCAGTGGTATGTGGCACGTCATGTGGATCCTCATGGTTGAGGAGAAATGAATTTTTGAAGATGACAAAGTGAATTGAAGAAGGAAGTATATGTAGGCCCTGAAGATAATTAAAGAGAATAATTACAAAATAAGAAAGTGTCAGGTCGGTCCTAATGTTAAAATGAAGTGACATAAATGGTATAAATAAACATCATTAGACATTCGTTTTGATACAAGTCGAATTTAAGAGGAAATAAGAAAAAAAGAAGGCCGGATTTCAAGGGAGGATGAAGTCTTTTGGTGATGTGTTCTAAGGTATGTTATTTTCAGGTCATCTTACCATTTTTTCTATAATTTTTTTTCTAGAACGATTTAGATGGTGAAATAGCTATGGTATTGAGAATACATATCAAGGTACCTCTAGTAAAAATTTCAGCTCTTGATTCACTATAATTATGGAGATACACTCTGTGGAAGATAGGGTTTGTGACCAGTCCTGAAGCTTGTCAATAAACAGGTGTTCCGGGTAAAAAAGTCATAACTTCTTCATCGAGAATCCAAATGATGTGGGAAAAATTTCATTGGAAATAGTATGGATTTTAGTTTCTTGTGTGTGATTTTCAGAATTGGATGTTAAATATTGAGCGCAGGGAATTCTGTACAAGTTCGGTCTCCTAAATAGACCATAATTGAATAAAGTCTACCATTCTTTCTATAAATTCTTTTTGGGGAGGATTCAAGGAGTGAAAATTGGAGGAGTTTTAGAGAATACATTGAGTAATATTATGTACAGGATCAGAGTACTCCAAGAATTGAAGAATTGCATAAATTGAAGAAGTCTCAGGAAGGATTATCAAGTTCTATGTGATGATTGGTTAATGGTGATGATTTAATGTAAATTTTTATTATCTCTCATATATTCTTGGGTGGAAGGAAGGGGCAAGGATGGAGAGTTCAAATATATCTTGATATTGGGGGATTGTATCTTCCTCTTGGAGGTTTATCCCTCCCTTTACATTTGGAAGCTGTAGCTACCTTTGGAAGTCATTACTTCCCTTGACCAATAACTATTGATTATTTCTCATATATTGTGCATGGTGTATTGTGGTGTATTGGTGTAACTCTTATACTATTGTTCATTGCTCATTGGATATAGTTGAATGGTTTAAGTATAAGTTGAAAAAAGTTTTAAATTGTACTTGATACTGATTCACCCCCCTCTCAGTATCAACAATTGGTATCAGAGCGGGTTACCTTCAGTACAGTTTAACCACTAGAAGGAAGATCCTACGAAGAAATGGAAGACAAAATTCCAAACGGGATTCCACCATTTGTTGGAAGTAATTTTGAATATTGGAGTAATAGAATGGAAAATTACTTGAAAGCTCTTGGGGTAGATGTTTGGTTCTCAGATTCTTCAGGATACAATGCTTTGAAGAAACCAAAGACTGCAGCTCAGAAGGAAGCAAAAAGGAACAACAAATTGGCAATAGATACCATCCTGGATGGATTGACAGATTCAGCGAAATCCAAGGTGGGATCATGTGCATCATCAAAAGAGATTTGGGACAAGCTACAAGACCTTTATGTAAGGGAAGAAGAAGAAGAAGAAGAAGTTGAAGCAAATTACAACATCTCAGATTTCAAAGAAGAAAATAGAGGTCAAT
>ML790977.1:609995-750180 GCA_009831015.1 Picea engelmannii
AATTAATTGCAGAATCAATGAAAGGAACACATACGCAAGAAACATGAATGGTGTAAATAAAAGATATGGAAATAATCATGGATTTGTCAACAGAAGTTATAATTCATTTTCCCCATTGATGGACAAAAATATTGCATGCTACAGATGTAATTATCTTGGTCACAAAGCACGAGATTGCAGATATATGAATGAAGATGTCCCTATGCCAACCACAGTATGGAGAAGGAAAGAGATTCCAAAAAATGAAGATTGTTGAATGGCATTGACTATTGAAGAATGTAAAGAAGAAGATGAATGGTACATATACAGTGGATGTTCTTCACACATGACCGGGGATCAAGACAAATTCATCAGCTTGAAGAGAAAGGGTGGCAATGTTGCATTTGGAGATGACTCACGTGCCAAAATACTTGGAGAAGGTGTAGTATAGCTTGGAAGAAAAAATGTAAAAGCAAAGAATGTTCTATTGGTTGAAGACTTGAATCATAATCTACTTAGTGTTAGTAAAATGTGTGATCAAGGATACACTCTTACGTTTGATTCTTGAAAATGTAAAATCAGAGAAAATAACTCAGGAAGATTGGTTGCAACTGCAACAAGAAGACCAAACAACATATACATCCTAGACATGAAGAAGAGAGAGAAGACAAAATCCACACAAAAGGATTCTAAGGAAGAAAAAGTCCTAAAGAGAAAAAATAAGGATGAAGTATTATTGACTGCCACATGATCAGAGGGAGCAACCCCAAAGAAGAGAGTTACATGTTTCCATTAAACTCAGGGGGAGAGACCCTAACCTTTGCCATTGATGTCAAAGGGAGAGATAAATTGGGATCATGATGATAGGGGGAGCATGAGTGTTTCCATCAATGACAAAGGGGGAGATTGTTGGAAGATTGGTTATTGTCATTGATGTCAACCCTAGTCATGGGTTTTGGACCGCAAGATTGATAAAGGTATTTGGACATGAAGGACAATGCGCATAAATATACAACACCCATGAATGGATAGTATACATCATGTTGTTTATGGTGGTATGTGGCACGTCACGTGGATCCTCATGGTTGAGGAGAAATGAATTTTTGAAGATGACAAAGTGAATTGAAGAAGGAAGTACATGTAGGCCCCGAAGATAATTAAAGAGAAGAATTACAAAATAAGAAAGTGTCAGGTTGGTCCTAATGTTAAAATGAAGTGACATAAATGGTATAAATAAACATCATTATACATTCATTTTGATACAAGTTGAATTTCAAAGGAAATAGGAAAAATAGAAGGTCGGATTTCAAGGGAGGATGAAGTCTTTTGGTGATGTGTTCTAAGGTATGCTATTTTCAGGTCGTCTTACCATTTTTGCTATAAAAAAAATTCTAGAATGATTCATATGGTGAAATCACTATGGTATTAAGAATACATATCAAGGTACCTATATTAAAAATTTCATCTCTTGATTCTCTATAATTATGGAGATACACTCTGTGGAAGATAGGATTTGTGACCAGTCCTGATGCTAGTCAATAAACAGGTGCTCCAGGTAAAATAGTCATAACTTATTCATCGAGAATCCAAATTATGTGGGAAAAATTTAATTGGAAAGAGTACAGACTTTAGTTTCTTGTGTGTGAGTTTCAGAATTGGATGTTAAAAATTGAGCGCGGGGAATTCTGTACAAGTTCGGTCTCCTGAATAGACCAGAATTGAATAAAGTCTACCATTCTTTCTATAACTTCTTTTTGGGGAGGATTCAAGGAGTGAAACTTGGAGGATTTTTAGAGAATACATTGACTAATATTATATACAGGATCAGAGTACTCCAAGAATTGAATAATTGTAGAAATTGAGGAAGTCTCAGGAATGATTACCAAGTTCTATGTAATGATTGGTTAATGGTGATGATTTAATGTAAAGTTTTATTATCTCTCATATATTCTTGGGTGGAAGGAAGGGGAAAGGATGGAGAGTTCAACTCTCTCTTGATATTATAGGATTGTATATTCCTCTTGGATTTTTATCCCTCCCTTTACATTTGGAAGTTGTAGCTACCTTTGGAAGTCATTACTTCCCTTGAACAATAACTATTGATTATTTTTCATATATTGTGCATGGTGTATTGTGGTGTATTGGTGTAACTCTTATACTATTGTTCATTTCTCATTGGATATAGTTGAATGATTTAGGTATAAGTTGAAAAAGGTTTTAAATTGTACTTGATACTAATTCACCCCCCTCTCAGTATCAACAAAGGAATTGTGGGAAGACCTGAAAAGAAGGAGAGAAACTCGTCATTAGAATGAAGGTGGTCCAGTTTAAGGAGAAGGTCAAGAAACTCTAGGGTCTCTTTCATCCCCATCCTCCTCCTCCTCCTCATCCTCCTCATATTCTTCTTCCTATGAAAGTGAATGTTCTTCTCATAAGAGGAAGAAGCATTCTAATAAGGGTTTTCATTCTCATGATCTGCCTTTGTTAAAGCTAGATGTAAAGTTTGATTTTCCTACTTATGATGGAGAGTTGAATGCAAAGAAGTTGGATAATTGGGTCAAACAGATTGAAGTATATTGCAGGGTACACAAAATCATAGAGGATACTTCAAGGATACAGTTGACTACTCTTCGCCTGAGCGACACAACTTTGATATTGTGGGAGAGTCGGACACAAGTTGATATTATTCAACATGGTAAAATTATTTCTTCCTGGATTGAATTTACTAATGCCTTAAGAAAAAAAAATTATCCATTAGATTATATGCAAACATCAATGATTGATTGGAAACATTTAAGACAAGGAAAAGTACAAAATTTTCTAGCTTATACATAGGAATTTAAGAGGAAGGCATTATATTTGGGAATTCCATTACATACTACTGAGACTATTCTAAAGTATATTGGTGGTATGCACTCATATATTTTCCATACTATATTGATGTTTAATCCTACTAATATTGACGAAGTATGAGTACAAGCTACACATATTGAAGCTAGCAAAGGAAAACATGTTGTTGAGGATGTGTCAGGAGAGCCACATGAATTCGAGGAGAAGTTGAAGGGAAAAGGGAAGAGTAAGAAGACAACTACAATGAAGAAGGGTGAAGAGAAGAAGCCTGGATGTTCTCACAGCAAGAAGAAAGGACATGATGAGAACTATTTTTGGAATTTTCATTCATAATTGAAACCAGAGTGGGTTCAACCTAGAAAGGGTAAAAATAATACCATGATCATCGTTTAGGATCTTGGATCAGATTCCGAGGATGAAACTAAGGTTATAGATATGGGAATCAAAGGTGACTATTATGTTGCAAGTTTCAGTTTGCGTACTTGTTCTTCAAAGGCTAATGTAATCCTTGATTGAAGGAAGAGAAATGACATGTTTCATTTACGAGTTATCTCAAAGCATACTAAGATTGATACACTTGTTGATAGTGGATCACAAGTGAATCTTTTTTCAGAGTAAGTTGTTCAGAATTTGGGATTGGAAACTAGACCTCATCCAAGACCATATCCTTTGGGTTGGATTTGTGATAGTTCTCAGGTATAGGTAACTAAGCAATGCAATTTACAGTTCGCGATCACATCCATTTTCATTGATGAGGTAGAGTTAAACGTGGTTCCACTTGACATTTGCGGGATGGTTTTGGGAAGTCCATACTTGTATGGTAGGAAGGCCATTTTCTACAGGGAACAAAACAAGTATCATATTTTCAAGGATGGGATTGAGTTAATTGTGAGAGCTCATCAGATGAAGACTAATTTGACAGTTGTTACTACAAGGCACATGTTATTTAATACTAGTATCCATGATCCATATTTACAACCTACAATTGAAGGTAACTGTAAGGTAGTTAGAGAGGTAGTGGGGGGGCTCAGAGGGCCCATAGTGATAACGATGGAGGTCATTCAATGTAAGGTGGACTAGGTCCACTATATTATTAAATAAGGGCCACTATGGTAGTTAGATATAACAAATGGGTAATTAGATATAATAAATGTAAGAGGACTTCTTAGAAGGTTTTACTTCTAGAAGATTCCTCCTCTAGAATGTTCTTAGGTGATGGTAGCACTATATAAAGGGGTTCAAGCAATGTAATGAGACATGAAGAGAATTATTGTATTTGGAGTTGAAGCTCATTAGGAGGTTGCCCCCTCGAAGAGGCAAGTGAACAGGAAAGGATCCCTTCCACAATAGGATCCATTGTATGGTGTTGCCCTACCTCAAGGGTTTGATGGTAATAAATGAGATTTTGCATATTGTTCTTGTATATATATTGTGATGCTTTTGTATTCAGTCATTGGAATCTTAACAATAACACATGTCCTTTGGTTGATGTTGTTCTTGTTAAGAAGGAGAAATATGTTGATTGTTCATTCTCTTTCGCATCTATATATTCAGTTTTGTTGATCAGTTTATTACTAATCATTGGAATATGGTTTGATATTGCAACAATGAATGGCATAGTTTGTGAATTTAAGGGAATGATTAACTTGGTCAACAGTGTTGTTTCAATATTCATTATGGTTGTGATGAGTCAGGTGTTCATTATATTAGTAGGATGGATGGATGATATTGGACAAGTGAGGCGAAATCATTCTCACTTCATTTATGAATAATCCATACTTTTGGAGATCTAGAAGTTCTTCAGTTGGGAGGTATGATCCAGGAGGTTCCAAGAACGCTCATAAAGATCCAGGAGGATCCAAAATGATCAGAGAGGACCAAAAGGACCCATAAATGCTCAAAATTTGACTTTCTCAAATTCTCTTGAAAACAACTTCATTGCGTAGAGCTCAGAGATATCTTTCCATAGATGCAAAAACCACCTCAAATGGATTTTGTATCAATAAGTTACATGCAGTCAAAGTTTGGTCAAATAAGTCAAAGTTAAAGGGTATAAAAAGGGTGACACGTGTCACCAATGCAAGGGTGACACATCACACAATGATGCGGCCACACCCCAAGGTGCCACAGGGACTGACCACACAGTGACTGGGCAGATGAGTTGGCAACTGACTATGCAAGGTGCAATCCAGTTGGACTAAACACATATTTACAAGTGGCAAGGTTCATCCAATGAGAGACTACCATGTGGCGACCTCCCATTGGTATATATTATTATGCTTTATTAAAAATATTTTGGACTCGATGGCGGTCAAACCCACGACCTCTGAAAGTTCTTACACAATCCCCACTACCAACTCACCATACATTAGTTCTTAACATATGTACGTTGTAAATTTTATTTAAGCTTTATAAAAGTTTATTTGGAGGGAAAAGGGGATGAGGGCTAAGTCCCCAACCACTGTTCCATATACTATACCATATAACCATGTCATATTCGCGGATGGGCTAACCATATACCAATGAATTAACATATGGTATATACCATATGTTATAACAATAACATGATATATACCACATATATAAGATCCATGGGTTTTGAACCCTGGACCTTCTGCCCAACCAATGACTTACCATAACCTCCACTAACCACTATGCCAAATATAACGATTGTTATAACAATCCAACAAAAAACAATTATCTTTAATGTCGTGGAGTTCGGGGTACGATTTGGGCCCACGACCTATTTAATGGGAAATGATCCCAAGACTTGGACACATCCCAATGTGCATGGATCCAAAAGTATGCGCAGATCCCGAGGTACACTATAGTACAAAATGCATAGAAGTGCATGTCAAAATTGCATAAGTTTATGTGTTGCATGGAAAAACATGCCATATGTCATCCATATATATGTAATTGGAGTTCTTTTATTTTCTGTTGTATTATCTCATTATTCTTCAAGTTATTCATCAATAATAATGAAGTTTATGGATAAATAAGCATATTCACATGTGTTTTTGCAAATATTCAAGCGATCTTCATTTACCGAATTTGGTTGGATGTTTATGTGCATTTAAGATTTATTTTTACATCTAAGGATTTTTGGATCATTGTATCTGGCTTGCGGGCAAAGAACAAAGACCAAACAAAACTATAATACATAGTATGGTCTTTATAAAACCTATGGGAAAAGGAAAAATGCCCCAACAATGATGAAAATGTAAGGTACATCTTGTGGGAAAACATAGAAATTAGCCAACAAGAAATTCAACTATGGGAGTGAGATAAATTCCTCCAACAGTCAGTAAAAATAAATTAAAAACTTCCAAGTAAATAGCAACAACTAGGGAAGGAGAGCTGTTAATTTCGAACTTCAAAATGGATGTACATGCATGGTTAAAGAGTGGATGGACTAGCTTTCTGGCCCATGAGAACCATATCCATGGAAAAACAAAATCAAGTCACAATTGGCACAAATTTCTCTTTACTAAAACAATGCATAAACAACCATTAAATTATAGTGCACACCATTTACCATTTAAATTACAATGCACACCATTCCACTCATAGATAATGAAACCCACATAACAATAAAACCACACATAAACTTAGAATTCACCCTGGAGAGCCAAATGGGAAAACCAAATTTCAATTGGCTTTGGCCAAGCTCTTTATTATGTAGTAATGGGAAAGTTACAGTATCTTGAGTTCATCTCTACACTCCTCTATGAATTCTGGGCAGTCTACTCACTTCATTCATATCCAAAGAACCCTTATTTCCTTGTGGGAAAATGGGATACATGAGACTGGGTCAACTGGAAGGATAGTTGGAAGTTCAAGCTTCAGCTCCTTCTAGCTCCAAAAAACACATGTGAATATGCTTATTTTTCCATAAACTTCATTAATACATGAGAGTAGCTTCAGTTGGAAGGAGCTTCAGCTTCTCCCAAGTCAGTTGCTCCTCCTCCCCCCCCTTTTTTTGTATTTTCTCCTAGGGCGAGAATGTCTCATATTTTCTTAATACATTATTTCTTTATGTACACCAATATACCACCTGAATCCACATCTCATATGTTTGACTTAGAATACATTGAATAAAAGAGTATACATTAATTTTGATGGCATGGGTCCCTTCACGCCAACAAGTTGATCTTATTCATTTTCCACAATGTTAAACATTTCCCATGTTGATCGTTCTGGAGGTTGTGCCGATAGCCAATTGTTCTTGTTCGGATCCTATTTGGATTACGCCTCCCCATTGGGAGGATTTTGGTCCCCAATATGCCAAGGATAGATGAGGTAACTTAATTTCAATTTGGTTCCTCTCATACCACTTCACTTTCCTCAGAGTCTGTCCTTTCATACCAATCTTCCACATTTCTTGTTGTTCTTTGTGAGTTACCCACTCCTTGTGCTAGATAACTATGCCTTCCTCCAACTCTTTTATAGCATGAGGTGCAAGGTCTTGAACAATACAAAGAACCTGATGTTATTTCTCCTCATCTAGCATGGAAGGTTCAAACAACTTCAAATATTCCAGGTTCACCACCAAACTAGTTTTCATATAAGGAGGAAGTTTAAGCCTAAAGGTGTTCTCATTCACTTGCACAATGATGTCAAATGGTCCGTATCTAAGGAGTATGAGTTTCTTTTTTTCTCCTTTCAATCATTCCTTATAGAGATAGATCCACACCTTATCTCCAACATAGTATATGTGATCCTCCCTATGCCTAGCTTTATACAACTGTTGGTTCTTCTCAAGCTACTCCTAAACCCTTAGATGTTTTTGCTTGATCTTTTCAACGGATGTTCTTTCCTTCCATTCATCTCGTTGCACCCATGCTTCTTCCTTTTGTTGTCCATACACAATATCAAATGGAAAAGGAGGTAAATAACCAAAATAGGTATTGAAAGGAGGCTTATTGGTGGAATAATGGAGTGCTATGTTGTAGGTGTGTTAAATTTAGACTAGTGGTTCGTCCCAAGTCTTTGGATGTTTTCTATTATAGCCTCTCAACAATTGTACCATTGTCTTGTTAATAACATCGGTTTTTTCATTAGTCTGAGGATTAAAAGTAGTGGAATACTTCAACTTGGTATCCATTCTTTCCTAAAGAACGATCCAAAATCTACCCAAGAACATTCCATCTCAATAAAATATGATATAGGTTGGAAATCTGAAATGTACACAAACATGGCTAAAGAATAGTTCAACTACCTCTCATCCCTATATTGCATCTTACATGGAATGAGCACACACATTTTATTGAAGCGGTCTACCATGAAAAACAAGTATTCATGGCCTCTACAAGTCATAGGAAAACCTTCAACAAAATCCATGGAGATGCTCTCCCAAGGCCTACTTGGTACTGACAGTGGCATGTACAAGCCACATTTTTGGTTTCTTTTCTTGATAGTTCTGCAAAGAGTGTAACCTCTAATAAAATTTTCCACCTCCTCCTGCATATTCTACAAATACACATATCGTTGCAAATTATCTATTGGATTTGTCATACCAAAATTCCTAGCAACTCTAGAAGTGTGTGCTTCTCTTATCAATTGAACTCTTTTGTTCTGGGGCATGCATAGTTTGTCTAACTTTTATAATAACACATCTTGGAGGTGGTATTTGTTTCCTTCCATTATAGTGACTGAAATCTCCTTCACATGCTTGTAGACTCCTCTAAAATTTCATATCCCTTATAGTATTCACTCAAAATTTCATGAGTGAAAGGATCAAGTTGCATTATCATTCCAATTGTTGCAATCTTCTTTAGTAGTGGTAGATGGAGCATGCTTACTAGTCTATTTGTGTCTCCTTTGTAATTAATAAGTAAACGAAATTGTCGCAAGAAAAGTAACCACTTGTAATGCCTCACCTATTTCATATTTCTCCAACATTGCAGATACTAAAGGGGTTGATGATCCGTATGTATGATGGTCTCTTTTCCCAAGAGATAATTCTTCCACTTATTCACTACTTGTACAATTGCAAAGAGCTTCTTATCATACATGGGGTGGTGAAGAACTTCTCCACGAAATAATTATGAATGGTAGCATACATGCCTTCCTCTTTGCATGAGTATTTCTCCTAATGCATACCCACTAGCATCAATCTTTTGCTCAAAGGGTCGCTGTAAATTTGGCATGGCTAAGAATAGAGCATTGCTGATTTTATTTTTCAAGTCTTCAAATGCTCTTTGTCGTGCCTTACCCCAATGAAATATCTTTCCTTTGGTGGTCAAGGAGTGAAATGGAGCTACTATCATGGAGAAGTTTACAATGAAATTTCTCATATACTGATTTGCTCCATGAAACTCCCGACCTCTGTCATGTTGGTGGGAATAGTCCATTGGTTGATGGATGCTATATTATCTGAATCTACTCTCAGTTATCCTCCTATGATCACGTGTCCAATATATATCAATGAAGTCTTTCCAAACTCACATTTCTACAAGTTGAAAATTAACTGATTATTTCATAAGGTTTCTAGTACCTACACCACATGTGATAAGTTCACTTTCCAAGTATTGATAAAAAATAGTATGTCATCTAGATATACTATTAAAAAATAGTTAATTAAGGGGAATAACATATAATTCATTAGTCTCATAAATTTTGTAGGTGCATTGCATAATCCAAAAGGCATTACTAACCATTCATACAAACCTTGTCTTGTTTTTAATGTTATTTCCACACTTCTTTTGCTTTGATCCTCACTTGATGGTAACCTGATTTGAGGTCCAACTTGGTGATAATTTCGCTTGTTGTATTTTATCCAACAAGTAATGAATCCTTGGCAAAGGATATATATTCTTGATGGTGATATTGTTCAGGGAATGGTAACTAGTGCTCATTCTCCATCTTTCCTTGGCACCATGTTGATGCGTGAGCCACATGGAGATGTACTAGGTCTAATGACTCCCTACTCCAACAACTGTTGCAGTTGCTTCTTTACTTCATTTGCTTTGATGTTGGATTGCCTATATAGCCAAATGTTAGGCAGTGGTGACTACTACAACAACTAAATCTCATGTTCAACCTCTTGCTTGGGTGGTGGTCCTTGAGGCTCTTGAAACACTTCCTTGTGGATTCAATTAGTTGTTGTAGTTGTTGGTGTTGCTTGCCACTACATCCTTCCAAGGTTTCCTTCATATCCGACTTGTTTCCTTATCATTGTTTCTTTCCTTCTCTTAAGAACAACAAGGCAAAATTCTTTATACTTCCCATGATTCTTCTGGTATTATGATGGTCAACATGATAGGTCAACTTTCAAGAGACATAATTTCTTCATGCGAACTACAGTTGAGGTGATATTTGCGTTGTTGGAAATATATTGATATGTAGAAGAATGTTAGGAGGTTGGAATTTTTTTTTATGAAGTTTTGACCCCAAAAATTATTCATTTAAGGCCTCAAACACGCTCCAAAATTTTATGGACCCTAAATCACCAAAGAGAGTCTTTCCCTTAAAATGGGCTCTACAAGCCAATAAATCCAATTTTTCCACCTGGAGTAACAAATTATAGATGAAAAAATATATAATGATCCATTTTGGATCAAGCATATGCAAAGACTGTGTAACATCCATTTAAGTAAGACTAAGAAAATGAAGATAAGATCGAAGCAAGGATTGCCATTGGAGTGCAAGTATCCAAACCGATTAAGGAAGAAGACATGGATTTGCAAGTATCAAACCTAAAAATATAAAAGAGACTAGGAAAAGTGCAACAAATCAAGTCATTTCCCGAAAGTCATGTGACTCTTTGTTTATCATTTATTCACAAAAGGACAAATTTATTTGTTAAAAGATTCATGATTAATGGACACATTTTGTAATATTGGAAAATTTAATTAAGTATATCCTCATATTCACCATGAGGATAAGGACAACGTTGTGTAAGGTTGGAGAGCCGATAAGTTTGAAGACTCTAGGATAGCCAAGAGTCAATAAACTAGAAGGTCAAGAGCCATATAATTTTTTTATAAATAGAAACATTGTAATCAAGAAAAGGATTTTTTTGGGCATTGTAAGCTATCTTTGTATGCTAATAAAGAGACCATTATTAGCTAGTACCTATACCCTTATAGATTTGTATCTAGTTGTACTTGTAGGTGTGAGCATTATAGCTTGCGTATTATTATCTTGTGATAGTGTTTATTCTTTCTTATTTTAACTTGCTAACAATCTAATATGAAATAGGGAGTTTCTTGGTAGCTTATAGAATATTCTCAATTACTCAAAACCTATAATTATTCATATGTATCAATATTAGAATATTATTACTTGTGTTATACGATTAATCTTATTTCATTTCAGTTTGTTGATTTTATGACAGGGAAGTGTTCTCGACAATTGGATCATTCCACTTTGGGAGGGAGTTGGGAGGGTTTGATTCAAGGTCATTTCTAATGGCAGTAGCGGACTATCCGCCTTGTGATTAGTTGTGTTTCTAGCTATTATTACTACTCCTGGCCAATATTTATTTAACTACATATCATATTGCATTATTACATGTGCATGTTAGTTGCATTTAATTTCTCATACCCATATTACAGTAGTCAGGCCATAATAGGAGGATTCACCATTTAATGGAGGAAATTCTAATTGGGCCCTTTCATTGAGTAAGATTGTGAAGTTGACAACGAACATTTTCCCATGTCAATAGGTGGCATTCTTTTTAACTATTAGCATTCTTTTGGAATAAATTCAATCCTTGTTTTCAAAGTATAGGGTATATGTGTTAATTTTCCTTCTTTAGCATATCAAGTGTTTTTGGGTTTCAATAGTTCAATTGAGGGGATATAGATTATATTGTTATGAGGTACAATTCTTATTTTTTTGCATTGTAGGATGCATTGCATGTTCAAATATGTGAAGATGAGAGGATGGTTGAGGGTATTTAGTGATGGGAATTACATTGTTAAGAATGATGTTGGTGGCATATTCCCATGGGTGGATTTATTTTTATTGAAAGTACAACATATTTTTGAGGTTGAGAGGTTTGAAGGGCCCGATTAATGGAAATTGGTGCAAATTGGGTGTGAAGGGGTTGAACAGAAATGAAAATATATAGAGAGAAGGGGTGCAAGGGAAGCAACCATTGTGGGATGACTATGTTGCATAAAAGATAATATTTTTCAGCTACAATGTATGCATGTCTAAGTGATGAATTTTTTTCACAAAAGATAATCTTAGTTAGCTATATTATATGCACGACTTAGTGTTTATGATACATAGTTGATTGTCTTCCTCCATGTTTTACATCCTCCATGCTTGTGGGATGGTTGTAGAGGATGAAACCTTGATGCACATAGTTTATTTCAATCCTAAACAACCAAATATATGATTGCTTGGATTTATCAGTTATCATTTTGTGGTTGTAAGTGAGAGTCTATGTATGATGGTCTGATAGCTTCTAGGTATGTTGATAAATTTTTGGTTTTGAGGGGATAGAACAATTTACTATTATGTGTTTTGAATGTGCCATTAGAATTGTTGTTTTGGAAATTGAGTTGTGCCTATGTGGTACCATAGTCATGTGTTTCATTGAGACATTCAAGTACATGGATTTTGCATTGCATTTTTTATGTGTTGTTTGTCATTCTTGCTCAAGTTGATTGTTTTTTTTGTTTTTAGTACAGTGGATGTATTCTATATTTATGTGAATTAATTGTATGTATTAAACCTATGTTGAGAGTATTTTGTGCATTTTGTTTATTGGAAAGGTTTTCTTGAAGTCTAATATGCGACACTGTTGAGGGGTTTACATATAGGGTTTACAGATATTAAGAAAATGAAAGTAGTTAATTTATAGTGAATATGCTAAAATATCGTGTTAGTGGTTTTATATGTTGGTGCACAATCAATATAAACGCTACATAGGTTTTCTCTATGCTGCTTTAAAATCAATATAAATTTTAAGTATGTTTTTACCACTTGAAAATTTGAGGCAAGAAACATGGTCATTTGAAATAAATATCACTACGGTCAAGTGTGAGAGGGACATGATAGTGATGTGGTTGTTCCCTTAAGTGTGGAAGCTTTTAAAATTAGAAAGTTTTTTAATTAGTATACCATAAAGGTTGGGGGGGGTGGTGGTGGGGGTTGTTGGGAATTCTTAACCTTCTCATATTACCACCAACCTTCCTCGATCTATTAGGATTTCCCTGACTGTAATGTCTATAATATTGAGAAAATCATACTATCATGTAGTGATCTTATGATGCAACTTATCATGTCAAATAATACATGTTTACATATCCATGGTTACCTAGATGGAATACAATATGACATAAGGTAACCTTCAATGGGACATGATGATCTTGGGCTACCACTATTATGTAAAATTGGACCCTAGCTCATGGTGTATATTGTTGTTTATCACAAATCGATAATGATGACTTGTACTGCTAGTTTTCCTCTGCATGTGTTGATGCAACCTTTGTGAGGTATGATAAGTATAAGGTATATAATTTCTTATGAATGCCCCATATGAAGAGCCCAAAATCTTGACTCGTAGAGGAGAGAGAATAGGGAAACAAGAGAGTTCACTCTTAATACTAGGAATATTTTGAATAGGTGGATCAATGAAGTAGTTGGGGATTACAAGGGATGCCTAAGCTACTCATATGACCTGTGAGACTTTTATAACATAAGGATTATAATTTCCTTACAATGTCTTGATACATTCTACATCTTGTCTTCATCCTAAGAATGGTAAGTGCCACATGATTTTATGACATGTTCTTTAAGGAGACCATGTAAAAGGAAAAAAAAAGGAGATGACACAAGGAATCATACAAATGTTAAAGATGATGTTATGATAGCACTAATTTATAAAAAATAACCCACTCAAACCCTAATTTATATAGACAAAGGTGGCAAAGTCCAACGATAAAACATGGACTAGTCCATAAGGAACCCTAGGATAAGTCAACAAACAAACCCCTACATGGAACACTCCTAAAATAAAGTTGTCCACATGCTACACTAGGGTTTTTCAAAACCACAAGATGGTGCACCCTCCAAGCTAAGTGTTCACATGTCAAGCATCACTCATCCAATATGGTGCACCCTCCAATCAATGGCTTCTCAACTCTAGTGTTCCTCCTCAATAAGTGTGCCCTTGTAGAAAATACCAAATACACCACATGTGCCAACTAAGTTCTTCAAATGTAAGTAAAAAAAATGAAAGAGATAGAAGATCGCAAGCCCTTCACATATCATGAAGGACTCTCCTAACTAAATGAAAACACTTTCACAACAACAAAAAGCTAACATTTAGAAACTTTGTGTTATTCATACAACTTCACATAGCTACTCTTTTTTTTCTTTTTCTTTTTTTTAATAACTTGCTTGTTTTTTAAAAAAAAATCCCGAAGGAGGAAAATCCTATCATAACTCAGTTGTCAATCGAGAGTGAGGAAAACCATAATTGGATACTATCCACGAATGTGTGCTAACTCATCATCTTTATTCAAGGAAAACCATGCCACCTTAAATAACCTAGTGGTGGTCCATAAGTGAGCAAACTTTCACTCCTGCCAGATGCCTCTAGGTCTTGGGTTATTAACCTATTTCCTTATGTCCGAGGAAGATGATATCTTAAGCAATCATAAGTAGTTTATGTCTTATTCCAAGACCAAGAGGTGGTTTTAGCCTAGAAAATACTTGAAAGAAAGGCACTATCCCTTGTGGTCATCACCGAGGATATCTCCAGTGAGGTCATATACTTTCAAGTAACATCTAACCTTAATATTATACATGGGAACAAATATTATCCCAATTACAATTTAATATCTTACCTCAAATACTTTTAATTTATATATATATATTAATAACTTAAACTAAAATTCCTATATTTGTTTTTGCATTTTGCTAACTTATATGTAGATTTCAATTAAACTTGTCTTACAAATCCTTGTGTCAAGATTTAAAGTGGTAAACCATTTCATTTTAAATATTGTGCACTTTGTTCAATAAAAGTAGCACATTTCAATTGGTGCACCACTCTTAAGGAAGAACTGGTAATGATTTGGTATTCTTATGTGGTCCCTATATGTGATGTTAATAGGCCAACATAATCTTTGTTATGCTTGGTGACAATGCTAAAGTGATAGGTATAGTATGCGATATAATAATGTGAACAATGGATGGTGAAGTACATTATGAATTGTTCCAAATCATTTTTAGAATGCCAGTTTCGTGATGGATTATGATCTTTTTAAACCGTTTTTAAAAATGTTAATTTTTTAATATAAATTTTAGATAATAGTTTTTATTGGGGTAATTGTTTTGTGAGTGAAAGAATAGTTATGTGTAATAAATTTTTGTAGTATAAAGTGTATGTAATCGAATCTTGCAATCATGCACCTCTTGAGGGAATATGGCACCATGATGTTTCTCACTTTTATGCTCAGAAAAACCAAGGATACTTCATCCACACTACGATTCTTCACCTAAAGCATACCCATACTCCATTATAGGCTATCCGTGAGTCACACTCCTACTCTAGTGAAACTCTTGTATACTTAGACAATTGTTAAAAACTTAACACCTAGTCATATATAAGCATACATCCATGAAATGAAGAGAACACTTGCGAAACAAACAAGAGAAACAAATATAGTGTTGGTGGCACAAGCCATGCCTAACATCCGACTAAGTCTTATTATTGCAAAACTATTACAATAGGAGCACTATTGGCTTGGTTTATAGCTTGGTCAAAGTCACACGAATCACCTCACCTCACTAAGACACTCATACATAGATTGGTCACATCAATACTCATCCGTCGTAACATCTTTCACAACTTCTGTAGAGCACCCCAAAAGTGCATCCACCACAAACTCACCATCTCTTCTTTGTTGCAATATTTCACACAGGCCTATAGTTCTATCTCTTAGCATGCCTGCTCAAACCTATGACAAGACTTCCCCCAAAATCAGCCCAAATGAATGTCACCCCAACTTTGCCCACAAAATCACCTCAAGGCATCACAAGTTCTCCCATGTGGAGTGACTTGGCTCCTTGAGGGAGATCGCCCCTCATCACCTAAGTCTACCTCAAAATCGTAGAGTTGATCTTTCTCTCCTTGTTCTTCAAATATACCTCTCTTATTTGTGTGCCCTTGTTCTCTGATATGGAATCCAAAGGTCATCATCGTGAATTTTCACATCGTTTGGGCATGTTGTGCCCCTTCACGAACCATCATGCTCAAATGAATCACCACACCCCTTCACGAACTTGGTCACTCAAATGAATAGTCATGCCCCTTCGCAGACCTGGTTGCTCAAATGAATTTTCATGCCCCTTCGTGGACCTGATCTCTTAAACGAACCCATGCGCTCATCACCACCATGCCCCTTGGGACTGACATGCCCCATCCTTGGTGCACCCCTCATGTCAATGTACCCCAATCTCTTGGTCGCTTCATACTTGGGAAATCCCCTTGGCGCATTCGCATTCCAAAGGCACCCACTTTCCCAAGTAGTGCAACATTTGGGTGCTAGAGCAACCCCAAGTTTTGTCTCGTTGAGGACTTGGGAGAGGGTCTCCATACTCATCTAGCTAAATACCTTACATCATCCCCCAAATCAATTCATTTCCATCCTCATCAACATACAAAAAATATGTGATCTCCATGTCCCCACCTAAACTTGTGCCCCCCATCGCAACTAAGTTTGTTGGAAACCCTAAGTTTCGTTCCAAGTAGAATCCTCAAATTTTCCACAAACCAACCAAACTGTATTGCACCCAATTACACACAATCTATTGTTTGAGTCAATATGGTCACTTCACCCAACTCCAAGGATGAATATTACCCAAATCTACTACACTATATCAATGTAATGTTGTTTCCTTGTTGTTGTTTGGTTCTACTGTTGCTATCTTTGTCTGCTACCACTGACTGCTTCCCACTTCACTTAATTTTTTTTCCTAAGTTTTGAACTCCTATTGTTAGCACTAGAAGTCACACCTAGACTGATGTAGGTGTAAGCCTAGTAGCCATTATAATATAAATGGATTTAATTGGTTTGATTAGTTTGATCAACAAGACTAGGAAAGAAAGCGAGAGGGCAAAAAAATGTTTGCAAAGGCATTCCATTGGGCATGGATTCATAACATTCTACAGATCAAAGGAAATCAAATTGTGTATCAGAAAAAGAGATATATAACAATGAGTAGAAGCATGGTGAATATGACAAAAGGAAGAACATCCATTGTACAAAAATCATTTCTGCAAACAAATAAATAATGCTTAAACAATGAACAATGATTTAATGGGAAAGCTACAACAGATCCTTTGTTGTTCACAAATCCATCAATCAATGGAAGCTATGATCCTCAGAACCTGCAATATATTCAAGCACGAAGATAATAAAGAAATGGAAAAACAAATAAGACAATCTGATAACAACTCTCATGAATCTTTAATGGCAGAAAATGTCATTACAAATGGGCCCTCATGCTTACAAATGAGCAACTAAAACTTCTCCAACAACTCTCTCCTCTCTTGGATAATGAATCCAACCCTTTTCTCATCAAAAACCATTTCATTTATAGTGAATAATCTCTTTCTACCCTAAGGAGGTTGAAACCAAGGATTTACATAGGATCCTCCTCCATTAGGGAGTCTTGTTACAAGAGATTCCAACAAAAGCTTAACAAATTCCTATTTTCCAGGATCTTGCCTATTGTGATAAATGCCTCTTGAAACATGTCATCCTGATTGATTTGGAGATGGAACACATATCCCTCACATAAAAATAACTCCTAGGAGACCATTCAAACCTTCCTTCACATCTAGAAGCCTTCCCATAGCTCGAATTTTTCAAATTGTTAGAGTTCGCAGCGCCTCTGACAACATGTGTTGCGAACTTTCCTGTAGGTGATGTTTTTTTTATCTTTTCTCCAAAAATACGCACTGGGTTAGGCTAAATTTTTTTCATCAATTCCAAAACACCATGGTTTACCTCCACACCAAATTTTAGAGGAATCCATATTGGAAATCAAAAGTTAGGAGCAAAAACGTCTTCTGTTGTGTGTTAATTTCATAAAAACTGTCAAAAATACTAGTTCATAGCGTCGACATTGTGAAATTTCCTGTAGCGGCCTGTTTTATTTTTTCAAAGCTTCAACACCTCAAAAATTATGTCATGAGTCCATACATGTTGCAAAAATCCATTATCTTGATATATAGTCATTTAAGGCTGAATTTGAAAGGATGCAAAAGATGAATGTTTCAACATTCCTAGAACAGAGTGTTTGCAGCACAATTTGCATTGCCAATATGAAAACTAACAAAAAAACCTTTATCAACCCTAAAACATGATGACCACTCTCATGGAGTACCGGGTGGATCTAAGCTTGATGCTGGCATCTTTGAATTAACAGAGAGGTGTCTGGAAGCTGTCCAACCTCCAACTCTCTCATTAAGCCAGTTTGCAACGAAGTTTGCAGTGCCTGTCACCAATTCACAGTGCCTGATTCAAACAAGATTTTCATGCTTCGAGGAGACTGTTAGGATACACAAATACCCGATCCCTGAATTTTTTTTAAAAAATAGGCTCTGAAAATAATGAAATCCCTTAGCATGACAAAAAGGTAATGACCAATGAATGAATGGAGCACTTGAGTACGTTGCAAACTCTCATAGTGAGTTGGAAAAACATACAGCTATCTTTAACTTGTCATTTAAATAGATGGATGATGACAAAGAGATCCTTTTACACAGCTGAGAGGTGACATGTCATGGTAATGATATAAGGATCAAAGGTGTGACTCAAAAACAAAACCAAAGTGGTTCTTGTTTACCCCTACAATTCTTTGTGCTAACATCTAGCTCCACAAGGGATGACATGCTCTCTGTGAGCTGCCAAGAACATCCAATTCCAATGCCTTATCCATCCCATCTTTGCAATATGTACTATGTCTATGTCTTGAGAGAACCTTTGATAATTTATTGAAAACTGAAAAATACTCACTGCAAACCAAAAGCTTGCATACAAATCTTATTTGTATAAATTCCTACACTAATCTATCCAGATGATCTTCTTTTCTTAATTGAAGTCATACTTCCAATGAAGCTAGGTGAGTATCAAATTGATGAAAATAACTTCTTCCATGTAACTGTTCAAAATAATTTTCAAGTGATATGAAGCTTGCGGCAAGAGGTTAGTAAGCAATGTATACTTACAACTATGATCTGAAATCATACCAACAACTGGATCATTATAAACCTTTGAAAATTATAACTCTATGTAAAAATCCACATGATCATGAAACTTATGAATAGACATTTCTATTGGGTTAAGAAAACCATCTTTCTCCTCCGTGAAGGTTGATTCATCAATAAAATGATGGTCCTCATATACTTTACAACTACTCATATGTTGTTTGATGTTTGTTGCAAGTGCATGTATAGAAATGATAGACATTTCCTCGCCGATCCTTGGAGTTTTCTACTCATCAATAGGTGATAAAGAGAATTCCATCTGCTGCTGCAATTCTTCCTTATCTCCTTAATTGTATTCCCATGTGTCAGAATCAAAACTATCACATGCTAATATATCAATCTGCTCATTATCAGTCGAATACTCAAAGGAAACAATTTGATTTTCATGACAACTTAAAACAAAATATACATTTGATACAATGTTAAAAGTATCTACATTATGGATATCACTTTGAAGATCATCAACCTCTTGATCATAATAAAAAGTGTCTTCTACTATAGCATACTCTTTATGACTATTTGAACCTTGACTCAACAAATCAAATAAATAACAACATTCTTGATAAAGGAAATTAGCTGCAAATTTCTCTTTGCAAGACAAATTAAATGCATGATGAAAATGTCTTAGTGAAGTAATTCAAACAATTGAGAGTGATCTACACCAATCATGAGTTTCTCCATATAAAGAGTATGTAAACAATTTGATGAGGAGATCTTCATGTACAACTTTCAGCTTAAGTATGCACTCATGAAAATCTAGTAAAAACTCAGGTGGCATTTCCCAATTTTCCCCTCTAAACCTAGGAAGGAAACCTTCCCATTCACTTCTATCAGGCATGGGGTTTGGAAAACTAGATATATTTGAGAAATCACAAAATGCATACCTATCAATAAGAATCTTGTCCATTTCAAACCAGTGGAGTTACCCATAGATTCATCTATGATGAAGTTGGAGTCGCCAGGTAGAAGATTGTAGTCAAGTTCGTGTCCTGCTCCTGTCTACCATCAAGAGTTGGCTCTGATCGTTGTCGTTCTCCTCGGGAAGATTTCTTCACTTCCATCCCCAACAACGACGCCAAAAATGTTAGCACTAGAAGTCACACCTAGACTGTTGTAGGTGTAAGCCTAGTACCCATCAAACTATAAATGGATTTAATTGGTTTGAGTAGGTGGATCAACAAGCATAGGAAAGAAAGGGAGAGGGAAGAAAAATGTTTGCAGAGGCATTCCATTGGGCATGGAGTCATAACATCCTACATATCAAAGGAAATCAAACTGTATATCAGACAAAGAGATATATAATGATGAATAGAATCATGGTGAATATGACAAAAGAAAGAACATCCTTTGTACAAAAATCATTTATGCAAATAGATAAAGATTGATTAAACAATGAACAATGATTTAATGGGCAAGCTACAACAGATCCTATGTTGTTCATGAATCCATCAATCAATGGAAGCTATGATCCTCAGAACCTACAATATATTCAAGCAAGAAGATAACAAATAAATGGGAAAACAAAGAAGACAATTTGATAACATCTCTCATGAATCTTTAATGGCATAAGATGCCATTACAAACAAGCCCTCAGGCTTACAAATGAACAACTAAAACTGCTCCAACAACTCTCTCCTCTCTTGGATAATGAATCCAACCCTTTTATCATAAAAAACCATTTCATTCATAGTGAATAATATCTATCTAGCCTAAGGAGGTCGAAACCAAGGAGTTACATAGGATTATCCTCCATTTAGGAGTCTTGTTACAAAAGATTCCAACAAAATCCTAACAAATTCCTATTTTCCAGGATTTTGCCTATTGTGATAAATGTCTCTTGAGACATGTCATCCTAATTGATTTTGAGATAGAACACATGTCCCTCATATCAAAATAACTCCTAGGAGACCATTCTAACCTTCCTTCATAGCTGGCAACCTTCCCATCACTTGAATTTGTCAAACTATTAGAGTTCGCAAGGCCTATGATAACATGCGTTGTGAACTTTCTCGTAGGTGATGTTTTTAGATTTTCTCCAAAAATACGAACTGGATCAGGCTGAATTTCTTTAAGCAAGTCCAAAACACCATGGTTTACCTCCACACCAAATTTCATAGGAACCCAGATTGGAAATAAAAATTTATGAGCAAAAATGTCCTCTGTTGTGTGTTAATTTCTTAAAAACTGTCAAAAATACCAATTCGCAGCGTCAACGCTGCAAAATTTCCTGTAGCAGCCTATTTTATTTTTTCAAAGCTTCAACACCTCAAAACTTATTTTAGGAGTCCAAACATGCTGCAAAAATCCATTATCTTGATATATAATCGTTTAAGGCTAAATTTGAACGGATGCAAAAGATGAAAGTTTTAGAAGTCCTAGAGCATAGTGTTTGCAACACAGTTCGCAGTGCCAATATGAAAACCAACCAAAACTCCTTTCTCAACCCTCAAACATGATGAACACTCTCATGGAGTACCAGGTGGATCTAGGCTTGATGCTGACATCTTTGAATTATCACAGAGGTGTCTGCAAGCTATCCAACCTCCAACTCTCTCCTTCAGCCAATTCACAACGAAGTTCACAGCTCTTGTCACCAGTTCGCAATGCCTGATTCAAACAAGATTTTCATTCTTCGAGGAGACTGTTAGGATTTCCAAAGACCTAATACCTGAAAATTTGTTAAAAAATAGGCTCTGAAAACAATGAAAACCCTTAGCATAACAAAAAGGTAATGATGGCAATGAATGAATGGAGCACTTGAGTATGTTGCAAACTCTCCTAGTGAGTTGGAAGCACATACAACTATCTTTAACTTGAAATTTAAACAAATGGATGATGACAAAGAGATCCTTTTATACAATTGAGAGGTGACATGTCATGGTAATGATGTAAGGATCAAAGGTGTGACTCAAAAACAAAACCAAAGTGATTCTTTTTTACCCCTACAATTCTATGTGCTAACACCTATGATATTGATGTTGTGACCATAATTCAACTCAATTCCATGCCTTCGCACATTGTCAAAACCCCCATATCGAATTGGTTGGGTAGCTAATCCAACCAACGTGCCCAATCCGTGAGCATGCACATCCTCATGCTTGAATGTATTATTTTATGTCTGCAACTTCCATCACCCTATACAACCTCAAAGACTAAGGAAAGTGTCCACCCTTTCCTCACTATCATTTCCATTGTCCGATCTTCTTCAAGGATATCCTCCATAATGTCTAAGTGATGTGATTTGAACCTATTGGTGTGTTCATACTTTGACTTCCCAATTCAATCCATCTGCACAACAATCTCAGGCCAAGGCAAGGTTTCCCCTCACCTTGTTGCATTATAAATTCATCCCAAAACAAAGTCATCCATGACAAATTGACTCCACTGTCCACCTCATGGCATAGTAAGCCAATATATACACCAAGAATTGCACATCCAAACTATCTTTACCCCACTAATTCATCATCCAAACATGCTTCTTTGTCTAGCTCTATATGCCTTGGAATGGTTAGGCTTCACCCTTAACCATGCCTCCCAAGACCAGAGAAACTCCCACGTCCAAGAAATCTCTTCATGTTGTAATATACCATCCGCGAGCATGCACATCCTCATGCTCAAAATTAGTCTTTTATGTCCACAACTTCCATCACCCTTTCCAACCTCAAAGACTAAGGAAAATGTCCACCCTTTCCTCACTATTGTTTCCATTGTTTAATCTTCATCAAGGATATCCTCCACAATGTATAAGTGATGCACTTCGAACCTATTGGTGTGTTCGTACTTTGACTCCCCAATTCAACCCATCCACACAAAAATATCATACCAAGGCAAGGTCGCCCCTCACCTTACTGCACTATGAAGTCATCCCAAAACAAAGTCATCCATGACAAATTGATCCCACTATTGACCTCATGGCATAGTAATCCAATCTCTGCAAAAATAATTACACATCCAAATTTCCTTTTACCCACTACTTCATCACCCAACCATGTTGTTGTGTCTACCTCTCTATGCCTTGGAATGGTTAGGATTCACCATTAACCATGCTTCCCAAGACTATCAAAACACCCATGTCCAATAAAACTATTCATGTTGAAATCTACTTGTCCACACAATCCTCCAAACCAAGGAAATCCCTAAACTCACCTCCTTCTTTCAAGTCACCTTTCCACAATTCAACATATGTGATTAGTGTGGACAACACGCCTACACTCCTCAAATGTCCCAATGAACTATCAAAAGTGCTCCAAGTAGAATGGGTCACCTCATATAACTTCCATGCCTTAGGCATGTTCAAATCAATATTTTTCCAAACTCAACTAATAACCCTCCCATATCCCTGAGTCATTTCATAATCATCCACAAGTCACCAAGGTGCACTCTACCTCATCCAATGTCCCATACCAAAGGTGGGTGAACACCACCCAAGTCACTTAGTTTTCATTTTTCCCATTCAGGTCGATTACCAACAATTCTTGGTCGACTTCTCTGTTGACTCCATCCATCTCTTAGAATGAAACTAGATTGCACCCCTTGCAAGCATCCAAACTTTGGCACTACTGTCGTGATTGTCAAGTCATCACATGACTCAATAAATCTGGATAAGGCACCAATAACCAAGGTGCCTCATCCATCCTCTCAAATGTGACACATACATAATTCACTTCCCAATTCATGGCAATGACTTGTTCAATGCACCTCATCAAAGATTTAGGAAGCTTCCTCAAGCCACCTCCATAGTTGCATCCAAATCTTCCTAAGTCCAGCACAAGACTTTTCCAAGCAAGTCATCGCAAGTTCTTTGCACATTCACCCAATCAAGGTGTTCCAAATTGGTACAATACTTCCTTGAATATACACCTCTTGAGTCACACTCAAGTCTTTTGGAATTCACTATAGAAATAGAATACAATTTAACCACCAACTTATTTTTCTTCCCTTCAAATAACTCACCGCACACTAGGAAATGCAAGAACTCAAAACAAACCATACCTTTCCAATGACATCCTTGGATGCACCCATGGTTCAAGTCTTTTGTCTTGGACCTTCACTTTCCTAATCAATCGACTCTCTACATGAAATCCCCTCAATCACCATTTGCAACTCCACAAACTTGCAATACCTTTATTGAGATATAAGGCTAAGTCCATCCATCCACTTTCAAAATTCGTCTAAGTCCCAAACTTTTCATGCAACGACCGAAATCATCTCCAATGTCTCACCATCTCTACACCTTGACTGCTTCCACTTAAAAGCACCATACATTCACCACCCAACTGCCAATTCATACTACTTTTAATTGAATTTTGTAACTCTACAAAGAGATACCTTATATGAATGTTTTGATCGACCCACTCATCCAACAACCCAACTAAAATCAATTGATGTTCTCGGTGATGCATGGCACGAAGATGTCATGATGGAAACTTTCCCAACCAACTTTCTTTTATGGAGCTCCTCTAGGTCACCTCAAGTTGTTCACCCAAGTGCTTCAACTTGTTGCAACCCAGAACTTCTCCCCTTCATGATCACTTCTACAATCACCCTCTACGCTTTCTCCTACGATCACTTCTTTGGTTAGATATACAACAAGTCATGTGACAAATCTTGCATTTATTTTCATTTTCCAAGTGCATGTCTCACCCAATCAAATCTGTTCCTGGTCTCTTCAAGGTGTGCACAAAAGGTCTGTCACTTACTTCTGTCGTGCATCAAACCACCCAAGTCTGTTCCCAAAATGCCTCTTCTATCATCTTTGTGACAAGTTCTGTGAAGAGCTCTGCGAGCACCCACCTTGTCCAAGTTCTTTGTCTAACCACAAACTCTGCCCTTTGTCTACACAAGGTGCACACCCAAATCAACCTTCCACCACACTATCAATTGAACCTACCCCATAAGTCTAATGCAAAGTCTGTGATGAACCAATTCTCTCCATCGAACGATTCACCAATTCTGCAAATGTTCCCAGTGAACTGTCTTTGCAACAAACTGCCTTCAAAATTTTCTACAATACCATCTATCATCAAGATAGTGGTGAAGAGCCCATCAACCCTTCATCAAAATATATGATGAAATTTCTCTGATACCATCTATCATCAAGATAGTGGTGAAGATCCCATGAACCCTTCATAAAAATATGCAACGAATTTTCTCTAATACCATCGGTCATGTCCCCACAATGTGCCTATCCAAATCTTGTGATCGTGCACCTATTGAGGGAGAGCAACATTATGACATTTCTCACTTAGCTTCTTGTAAACACCAAGGATACTTCATCTAGACTATGCCTCTTTACCTAGATCATACCCATACTCCTTTCTAGGCTACCAATGAGTCACACTCCTTACTCTAGTGCAACTCTTGTATACTTAGACAATTGTTAACAGCTTAACACCTAGTAATATATAAGCATACATCCATGAAACCAAGAGAACACTTACAAAACAAACTAGAGAAATAAAGATATAGTGTGGGTAGCATAAACCATGCCTAACACCCGACTAAGTCTTATTATTGAAAAATTGTTAGAATATGATCACTAGCAGCTCGGTTTACAACTTGGGAAGAGTCACACGACTCGCCTCACCTCACCAAGACACTCATACAAAAAAAATTCACACCAATACTTGTTCTTCGTAACATCTTTTACAAATTCTTTGAAGCACCCCAAACGTGCATCCACCCCCGACTCATTGTCTCTTCTTTATTGAAATCCTTCACATAGACTTGCATTTTTCTCTCCTAACATGCCTCCTCATACCTATTACAAGACTTACCCCAAAATCAACCCAAAATAAGGTCACCCCAAATTTTTCCACAAAATCACCTTAAGGCAGCACAATTCCTCCCATGTGGAGTGACTTGGCTCCTTGAGGGAGCTTTCCTCTCATTTTCTAAGTCTACCTCATAATCATAGAGTTTATCTTCCTCTCCTTGTTCTTCAAATCGACCTTCCTTGGTTGTGTGCCCTTGTTCTCTTTTATGGACTCCAAAGGTCACCATCATGAAATGTCACATCCTTCGGGTGTGTTGTTCCCCTAAGAGAACCATCATGCCCAAACAAATGTTTGCGCCACTTCATGGACCCAATTACCCAAATGAATCGTCAGGCCCCTTCATGAACACAATCGCCCAAATGAGCCCATGCAATCATCAAACTTCGTACCCCTTGGGACCAGAATGCTCCAACCTTAGTGCACCCCTCATGTTGGTGTTGTTGGCATGTTTATAGGCAGAGTGTTCTTGTCATTGATGGCAAGAACAATAATGATGTTAGCAGGTTTACAGGTAGAGTGTGCATAGCAAGAACAACAACAAAGACACAGAAGGTTTATAGGCAGAGTGTGCATGGAAAGAAAAACAACGAAGACACAGAAGAGAAAGCTCGAGAAGCTCAAGAGGAATAGATCAGAGTTTCATGCAGAGCAAAAGTGTGCACGAGGAACATTACCAAAGCTCAGGAGAGATAACGTTATCAGAAACGCAGAGGAGACCCAAAGTCATCAGGACTCTTAGAACCTTTGACACTTAGAAATTATTCCAAGTCGAGAGGATGCGTAAGCTCAGGAGGAGGAGTGACAGTGGTTGTTGGATCACCAATCCTGAATAATCGATGACTGTCAGATCAGAGTCCAGACAGGAGGAGCGTGCAGAGGAGAATGTTAGACCTCAGCCATCGGATCAGAGCACGAAGGACTAGCAGCCATTGGATCCGGTATAACTGTGAAGAAGATAATGGCCAAGATCCATCCTCCAACTCCGCAAAATATGAAGTCACGAAATGATCTGGGTCATTGGATCTAGAGGACACATTTAACATTTCACTAACTTACAAGCTGGAGAAGTAAAAGGTGAGAGTTGTAGGAACTCGTGAAATGATCTGGGTTGTTGGATTCAGAGGAAAAGTGGCGAGAGATCCAAATTTCACTGACTCACGAGTTGGAGAAGTCAAAGGTGAGAGTTGTAGGAAATCACGATATGCGAATTCGCGAAATGATCTGGGCCGTCAGGTCACCAA
This sequence comes from Picea engelmannii, assembly GCA_009831015.1. Classification (NCBI taxonomy): domain Eukaryota; kingdom Viridiplantae; phylum Streptophyta; class Pinopsida; order Pinales; family Pinaceae; genus Picea; species Picea engelmannii. Next base: position 637,085 of record ML790977.1, read on the forward strand.
GAAATCTCGACCATTGATCTGATATGAAGAATTTTGGAGTTTCGTGAGTTGGGAGTTTTGAGGCAACTCATAGCAAGAGTTTGCAATATGCAAAATCATGACGCACCCCTCTTGCTTGGCCCCTAGTCACAGCTGGTGGTCACATTGATGAAGATTAAGGGAGGAGCTATCACATCACTAGACTCTATAACGGAGATCACCGAAATCACGAAATTCCTTTTCGAATAGGGTTGTGGTCACAATGAGTGGTCACATCAACAGAAGAAAAGGGAAGGAGCTAGTGTTTCTAGGCTCCACCTTGGAGTTTCACGAGTTGATAGATTCGAGGAAACTCACAGTAGGAAATCACGAAATGCAAAATCGTGATTTGGTCAAATTCGTCGATCAAAGGGAAAGATCTGGACCGTTGATCCGATATGGAGTATTTCGGATTTTGCGAGTTGGGAGATTCAAGGAAAATCATAGCAGAAGATTGTGAAATGTGAAATCACAAAGCACCCTAGTGCATGGCCCCAAGACACAACCATTGGTCACGTGAAAGAAAGGGGCTTAGTCAGAAAAAATAACGCCTACTGTGAAGTTTTTCTCAGGAAGGGAAAAGGTGAAAAGACATGAGTGCACAGAGGTTCTCTCAGTAATAGATAGAGATAGACTGATTGTAACTATAGAAAATGATTAATTGCATCTACTAGAGAATTCAAAGAATCTCAGGGTGACTGCTAGAGGAGCCGAAGAGTCTCGAGGTAAATGCCAGTGGAATAAAGACTCATCATAGGGACAATTGACAGATGGAAAAGTGTCGAAGTCTGTAATTTAAATAGAGAGGATAAGTTCGACTGTTACAGAGAAGAGGAAGAGTCGCACTGCCAGAGAAGGTAGAGAATCTCAGGATAAGCCCACTGATGATGAACGCATTAAATTGTCCACTAGGGATGACGAAGAGTTTCCATGATGATCAGGCAAAGGACTCTCTGTGATAAAACATATGCAGAATAGAGAAGTGATGAAGGACAAGGAGTTATCTATGAAGTAATGGTGAAGAACATGCAGATGCATTGCACACAGGATGCAGTTGGTGCACAGAGAATATAAAATGTCGAACAAATAATATATGGGGGCTGATGTTGAGTGTGATTGATGCGGGTAGAAGCATGTGGTGTGCAGGAGCTGAAGTGAAGAAGAAGCAAGGAACAAAAACACATATATGAGAGAAGAACAGAAAGCGCAACAAACACGAGGAGAGAGACATTGATGCAGGTAGAGAAGAGCAGTGTAGCAGGATAATGACGAGATTGGTAAACCATAGATAAATGTTATATCACTGTGATAAAGTTAAAAAAGGAAAAGATTTATATTTCAGGGTGGTAGGGAGGTGCAAGGGAGGACTGTTGTCCTCTGAGTTTCAAGTGGGTGCTTGAACACAGGGAGTAGTAGCTTCCATCTGGTTGTAGCCAGAAAAACTAGGGTGGCAGGGTGGCGCAAGGGATAACTATTGTTATCTATTATACAGGTCGATGCCTGTGTGACTAGAAGTTGGTTCTTCCATCCAATTGGTGCTGGAACGTGTAGGGAGTTGGTGCTTCCTTCTAGTGGGTGCTAGAGAAACCAGGGAGTTGGTGCTTCCTTCTAGTGGGTGCTAGAGAAACTAGAGAGTTGGTGCTCTGAGCAAGTTGCATCTTGTAGAATAGAGGTGGTAGCCTCACAATGAGTTGGTGCTCATAAGAATGATAATGTACAGAAAATAAAGATTACTTATCATATCAAGAAGAAGAGGTTTTTCCCTTTATGGGTTTCCTTAGGAAATATCTGTCTCTGTATATTTCATGTGTGTGATTGATGTTGAATATTCTATTGCTTACCTCCTTGCATTATTGTGATTGTCATTGAGTGATTTGTAAAGAGTTTAAAATAAACATAATTGTTTAAGCACAGTAAAAACTGATTAACCCCCCCCTCTTAGTTGTCCAACAATTGGTATCAGAGCGAGTTCCCTTTATTTAAGGGTAGATCCTAGAGCTTAAACATGATTATCCATGGAGGAAATTCAACCAATAAGGCCCCCCTGTTCAATGGAACAAGCTTTGGCTTCTGGAAAGTTAGGATGAGAACCTACATAATGACTTTAGGTGTATATGTTTGGGATGTAGTAGAGATTGGTTATGTAAATCCGGTTGTATTAGCTTTCAAGGATGACAAGCTAGAATTCAACTTCAGTGCTAAGGCTATGAATGTTATTCTGAGTGGGCTTGCAGAAGCATAATTTGTAAAAGTTATGCACTTAGAAACTGCCAAAGCATTAGCATCTATGAAGGTAATGAGAAGGTAAAGGATGCCAAGCTTCAAACCTACAGATTACAATTTGAACAACTAAATATGAATGAGGATGAGACAGTTAATAAATTTTTCTTAAGAGTTGAGGAGCTTGTGAATGCCATGAAAGGTCTTAGTGAGAAGATTGAAGACGTATTACTAGTTCAAAAGATCTTAAGATCTCTGCCTGATAGATTCAATCCAAAAGTTTCCACAATAGAAGAACTGAATGATCTTAAGACTCTGTATATTGATCAAATCCTAGGAACTCTAACTACTTATGAAATGAGGATTAGTTAAGATAAATCTACCACTTGAGAAGCATCATTTAAAGAAGACAAGAATGAGGATTCTGAGGTTGATGAAATTGAAGCAAAATTTATGAGAAGACTAAAGAAAGGATCAGGAAAGTACCAAGACAAGTTTCCCTTCAAATGTTTTAACTATGGAAATATAGGTCACTTTTCATCTAAGTGTCCACACAAGCAGAAGGACCAGAACTCTAAAGGAGAAGAGAAGTACAAACCCAAGAGATTTGGCAAAAATAAAAGTTTATGTGTAAACAATGATGACTCTTCAGAAGACATAGATAGTGACTCTTCCTGTGAATATAAGGTAAATGACTTCATGATTATGGCCAAAGACGATTATGATAATAAAAGAACAGGAATTTATGCTAATGATGAAGAAGTTGTGGTTGACTTGGAAGGAGAGTTGATCAACGCTTTGGAAGAGATTGACAGACTCGGACTTAAGAAGAGAAAGAAAAAACAATTGTTGATACAGGTCAAGAAAGGAAGTAAAAAACCTCATGAAGACTTTGCCCTGCTAAAAGTGGAATTAGAAGAGGCAAAGAAAATTGAAGACATTCTGAAACAACAGTTATCAGAAAAGAAGGCAATATGTGAAGCTCTGGAAGAAGAAGTAGTGAAAACTAGGAAAGAGTTGTGGAAGTTTCAAGCTTTGTATCATCTGAATCTGTCAAGTATCAAAGCCTCAGAAGGATTAGCCATCATTTTGAATCAGCAAAGGAATCCAAAGTTGAAAACTGGTTTGGGTTATGAAGAGGGATCAAGTAGTTTTCAGCCAAGCAACAAAGATGTTACCCATAATTTTGGTCGTCATGATGATGTATTGATGATGGTGTACTCAGGCTCTTCATTAGAACTTTCTCCTGAGAAAAGTTACCTTCATCTCTTTCCAGAAATCACATTTTTGAGGAAGGTTCACAGGCTGATAATACATTTGCCTACGAGAATGCATGATTCTCACAGGCTGCCTTAAGCCAGGGTGCGAGAAGTTCGCACTGTGTCTAACTGCTAGGGTGCAAACTCTTTCTAAAGAAGGGAAAAAGATGAATTCTCGAAGCTTCTAGAAGGGAATCTTCTAGAAGGATGAGATGGCATTCAAGTGATTATCTAAGTATTGGATTTCCTGATATTTTGGGATCATTCTTATCCAAGTAACTAATTCATTCTCTCCTATATATTGAGGGGATTCTCATGGAAAAGGTTAGAAGCAAACAAGGTTAAGTGAGGCATTGGAGAATTAGTGAAATACTGTGTGAAGGACTGAAGCTACAACAGCTAGAGAACTCCAGCAAGTTTATCAAAGGTGGTTGATCTTCTTCATGCAAGTGAGCAAGTGTGTGTGTGTCATAGCTAAGGGCCATTGAAAGGAAGTTTGCAACATCAAGGCTCAGGTTGTAATCTTTACTTTCCATCAATATAATACAGTAATGTGTCCCTTTCCCATAAAGTTAGTTCCACTTTATTGTATAACTCCTTGATCATATACATAGATTGATTGTTGAATAGATTGTGCTTTCTTCACTTCGGTTGGTTTGTATTGTTTGATCTTGAATGTATGAGAGAACTGGAGCGAAGCAGGAGAAACAAAGACCAAAGGAAGCGATCATAAGGTATGTTCTTTGATCACATATTCTAGTATATTCAATAGTTAAAATCTAGGGAAAGAGTATCATTATGTCTTTCTTTGTTCTAGATCCAGGTGGATCTAGGGAGATCGGTTTGTGTCCGCACTTACAGATTTATCCAATAACAAAAGACTCCATCAAGTTTGTCAAATCTACAACCAATGACAAAAAAAAACCTGCAGAAACAAAGGAAGATAATCAGTTTCTCAGGAGGAGTAAAGAAAAAGGTGCCAGAAATGAATCTATAGAACAAATGAACAATACACCCTTTGCTCAAGGAAATCATCAGCATGGAAGAAATCGACCTACTGAAAGAAGACATCCATTTTCCAAGTACAAATATTTTTTCTATGGATATTGTTTCTACTGTTCTAACTTTGGCCACAAAGTTGTAAATTGTTCCTTAAGATTTAGACATAAGAAATCAAGACACCCAAGGAATAAATATCTGCCACAACAAAGAATGAGACAACCAAGTAACAAACAACCATAGATTGCAAATGGTCAAATTAAGTTTAGAGACATGCAACTAAGGAGGTCAAGAAATAATGAACAGTCAATGAGTAGACAGTGTTGCAACAATCACTTTGACCTATTGAACAATGATATTGAATGATATAACTGTCACAACTTCAGCCACAAACCTGCAAACTTCCATCTGAAGAATTACAAAGCAGATCCAAGGATAAAGCTCTTAGCTAGAAAGTCCAACACATGGAAAAGGAAAGATAGTGAAAAATGTGGTCTAGTACTTTCAACTCAAAAACAAAAGGATTCTCGAAATATAGACAATGGATGTTCCAAGCACATGACTGGAGAAAAGGATAATCTTCTTCCTATAAGCAAAAGAAAAACAAGAAATGTGATCTTTGAAAATGATGAACTAGGTTAAATCAAGGATAAAGGGATGGTGAGCTTGAGCAATGGCAAAGGAGATTCTCAGGATGATGTGCTTGTAGATGATCCGAAACATAATTTTTTCAGTATAAGTCAAATGTGTGACAGAGGCTGTGAAGAGGTGTTCACGTCCAAAGATTGTAAGGTGAAAAATGTAAACTCAGGACAAGTGGTGGCTAAAGGCATAAGGACAGATAATGATGTTGATATTGAATCCTCCCATGCAAGAAAAGAAGAAGTAGAAGAAGAATCATGTCATAATTCAGAAGTAGAAGTTGTGAAGGTTGAGAAGTCAAACACCCAAATCAATTTCTTGAACAGCTCCATGACCCTAGATGAGATCTTGGATAGTCAAACATCACCAAATGAAAAATCTGGTCTTGGATACAACAAGGAAGAAGTCAATACTCCTGAGAAGTCTTACACGGGTCCTTCATTTGTAAAAAGGGAAAGCATGTATGAGAGTGTTTGTAATGGTTTTTTCTTGTAATGAATATGGTCATAAAAGCCTTGGATTGTAGGAATCATGGAAGAAAAATGAAGTTGTTGTAATAGAAGATCAGAGAAGCGTGACAGGGGGAGTCATTCAGTTATGACAAGAAAATGTTGATGAAGGAGTCCCAGTGAGAGAGGTGAGCAATATTGAGTTTTCTACAGAGGAAACAACTGAAGTTGAAGATGAACATGTCCAAGAATCAGAAGGAGAAGATTGTGGGTTAGATACAAATAAGAGAATCCATCCTGTCAGGGGGAGTATGTATTGGTTGAATATTTGATACCTCCGACAAGTACTACAATAGCTCAGGGGGAGCATGTTTTCTTTGACATTGATGTCAAAGGGGGAGAAAAGGAGTGGTACAACAATTTTACAAATGCAAGAATGAAATTGTACAACAATTTCACAAATATAACATTAATAGAAGTAAAAATATGTACACTTTTGTAAATTAAGTAAACAAATTGTTACGTGTAGGTTGTCTTTTGTCCCATTAACAAAAAAAAATGGCATTCATCAATTTGATGTTTGGCTATTCCATGACCTTAACACATATTATTATTCTTTCTATTATTATATTGAAGTGAAGAAATATGTCATAACATAATATAATATATGAAAATGTTATATAATAATATAAAATAATGTAAATGATTTAATTTACTTAGTGTTAAACCCTAATTTAAATGATCAATATCAATGGTTTTGTATTTAACACAATACCTCACTTTATTTATTGAAATGACATAGATTTTGCATATTGAAAGGGTGTTTTAAAAGTCCCAACAAATTTGTAGAGCTATCACATAAAGGCTAGTAAATCTATACATTCAAATATAGAGATAAGATGTCTAAACAAAATAGATTTGTAGATATATATGAAGTGTTTATGGATTGGTAGTTTTATCACCAAAACAATATTATCTATAGAGCATTTGCAAATCTATTGTTGAAATGAATCACTAAGATGAGATTTAGAGATCTATTGAGCATATTTCTTCACCATTTCAAGGAAGATCCATTGATCACATATCTATGCATGTGTATGTGATGTTGTTTTTATTTTATAATACTTCCATTACATTTTAGGTTTTCATGAACAAATTCTTTGTTAAGTATTTGTAGGAGACTCTCATAGCCTTAATTGATGATCTCTTATATATAGTATAGCCATTGTTACATGGGAACCGCTCCCAACCTTTAGAAATTTCGTTCTGCACATTCCCACATTCTAGGGAGCTTAGGAGCTGGAATGAAACGTTTCAAATAATGGTCCAATAGTTCTAGGAGCTTGGGAACTATTTGGGAGCTTCCAATATGAAAAATCAGGAGCTTGGGGATGAGTTTCAGAATCTAGGAACTTGTACAATCTCCTCATAAAACAAGGAGCACCCACGGATTGAAAAATCAACAATCACCAATTTTTCCCTCACCAAATCCTAAAATCTCTCTCAAAAATTCCCAATAAACAGAGACCCTCTCATCAATGATACACAATTAATTTCGTGGAGAGGTGGCTTCAGATTCAAGACAGTGTGAGACATACTATGAGAAGGATTAACAAGCTGAGATCTCTGAGCACAAACTACACTACAGTTAAGGTAACAATCATTGTTCATCATTTACAACATTTACAATTTTTTATTTACATATTAGTACATTCATAATATGCATATGTCATATTTTTGCAATGATAAGTTAAGAGATCCATTTTATGTAAGCTTTTCAACCTACTGCCAGTTGAAAATTCAACCTCATTAATCTGAATGGAAAATTCAGCTTCGTTAATCCGGATGGCAGTGGGAAAGACATCTACATTTAATTTTTTTTGGAGTGGTACTGCCCAATAATGAATATAACAAATGGGGAATAACTTATAAGCCATATTTTTTGTTACAAGGATGATTTTTTACTACCAAGTTGACTGATACATACTAACTGTGAGCACATAGGTAATATGTCCATTGCTTGTTGTTGGGTTAATATTTTGATACGTGAGAACGATGAAGTTTTTAATATTAAATAAACTACCGAAAATGAAAAAAAAAATCTGTAATTTCATAGATCTTGCATAAATGCGGAAATATTTCTTAATGGACACTTGGAATTATCCTTTAAATAAGAATTTTGAAATGTTATATTCAATATATTTTGCATCCAAACTCTAATCCATTGTTTTTCTAGAGAGATGTCATGTAGTTGTTAGTTTTGTATTTGTTTGAGAGATATTAGATGACAATTTATATAATATATGTTTATCTTCCCTACCCACCATATGGATATTTTGTTACGGGGGATGAATTTGTGATGCCAAGTTGTGCGTGCTAATGATGGCAATGGAAGTCTTAAGGCCTACCCAATTTAATTTAAAATTGATATATACTAACTGTGAGAACATGGATATTGTGTCTGTTAAGTTTGGTTAATATTTTGATCCTTAACCACATTCCATTTCTTCTTTGGATGGTATCTTAAATTAGAATGTATATATTATTAGAATGGTTAGTAAAATCATTCCCATATTAGAATGGTTAGTAAAATTTTGGGTATAAATCTGGTTAGAAAGTGTGGTCATAATTCCATTCATTGCTTTAGAGAACTAGATAGCAGTCATGCACTTAAAACCAAGATTAAAAGTTTTGAGGGAATCTGGCCACGATGTTTTTCTAAGGATTCTCCACTTTATACAAGTAGATAGTGATCATGGACTCAAAACAAATTGTCAAAGTGTGGAGGGAATGAAGCAATGTTTTTATAAGTATTATTAAGATTGAACGCCTTTTGATAACATTAGAAGGGACCCTCTTTGCGCATTTTGAAAAAAAAATCATCATTTTCATGAATAAGGTAGAAGGAGAGGCATGAGAGGTAGAGTACATTCCCACTGGGGAGACTTTTACTGATCCAGTAAATCCATTGACAGATTCCTTTAATCCCATTTCAATAAGTTATAAGTTAGCATTTTTTTATTAAAAAGCATCATTTGCATAGCAGTTGAAATTAAAGTATACAAGTTTAAACTTAAAAAAAATAATTGGAAATTTAAAAGATTCTAATTTCTAAGTTTTAAAGTTTTAAAGATAAAAGACACAAATTTCAATTATTAATAATAATTTTCATATTTTGTGTCGTATTGTTTCATGTTTTTAATGTACAATTGTATGTTGTGTATTAACTACCAGGGAAATCATGGAGACTTGGAGTTCACAATATAGGGGGCACGGCACAAGTTCTACTCCAATTCCAATTTCAAGCCAAAACCAAGTCCAGGAAAGCACAAACTCCAAGAAACCATTGTTAATGTATGTGAAAAAAATCACTAAAAACAAGAAAAAGAATAGTGGTGGTTGTGAAGAATGGATGTACACATTGTGCAACCATGTATTTAAGGGAAGCTACATTAGGGTGTGGCATCATCTTTTTTTCATATCTGGTGAAGGGGTTAAAGGTTGCACATGTGATCTTGAAAAAAGGATGGAGTTAACCAAGCTTCACATGAGTTCCTTTGGTGTTAGTGAAACATACGTGGACAATTCACGTCCTTTTAAGGTACCTAGAGTTGTATCATCCTCCCATGATACACGAGATTCAGTGAATCAAAGTCAACTAAACCAAACTAACTGTGAGGAGAAGTATACTTCTGTAAGGAGTAAGAGTTCTACTAGTGCTGCTACTGAACAAATTCATAAAATGTACAATGTGGTGCATAGGGATGAGGTTGATGATGTTGTAGCTGATTTTTTTATGCAAGTGGAATTTCATTTAATGCCACTCGTTCACCATATTACAAAGAAATGGTGAGAAAAATCATAGTTGTTGGGCCAGGATATACACCCCTAGGTTACAACAAAATGAGGACACCATTGTTGGATAAGGGGGTGACAAGAATGCAAGGGCTTACGGGGGACCTAAAATAATCTTGGATTCTTACAGGGTGTTCAATAGTCATGGATGGTTGGACATACATTCAACAAAGACCATTGTTGAATATTATTTTCACATCTTCAGCAAGACCTTGTTTTTTAAGAGAAATTGATTGCAGTGGAAAACTTAAGGATGCTACCTTCATGTTTGAGGTATTGAAGGATGCAATTGATGAGGTTGGTCCTTCAAATGCAGTACATGTAATCACAGATGCAACACCTACTTGCAGAGCAACGAGATTGATGTTTCAAAGTCAATATAGGCATATCTTTTGGACTCCGTGTTGTGTACATTCCCTTAACAATGTCCTCAAACACATTGGGAAAATATCTTAGATTTCAAAACTCATTTCAAATGCAAGAGATGAACAAATTTTCATTTTCAACCACCATGCCTCATTATAAATCTACAGGATGAAAGAAAGGACACATTTTTGAAAACCTGAAACAAGATATGCCACATACTTCATTCTTCTTCAGCGTATGATTGAGGTGCATGCATCCTTACAAGCCACTGTTGTTTCTCAAGAATGGAATGCATGGTCCCAGTCTAAATCAACTCAAACCAAGAAGATAAGAGATATTATTCTTGATGAATATTGGTGGTCTGAGTGTAGATATGTGGTTTCTTTCACAACTACAATTGTGGAGTTGATTAGGTATGTAGATTTTGATTCCCCTACTCTTGGGGAAATATATGAATGTATGGGTAGCATGATGGGAAAGGTAAGGCACATAATTCATTAGAGAAACCCCTCTTTGGATTTTTCCCAATAAATCCACAATATAATAGACAAGAGATGGCTCAAACTCAATACCTCTCTTCATGTGGTTGCATATGCCATTAATCCAAAGTGGTATATGGAGATACCAAATAGAGTTATACCAATTGATGATGAATGGGTAAAGAATGGGTTTCTTGATGCCATAAACAAGATGTATACTTATGATGAATTAAGTGTGATATAGGCACATTTTATTGATTTTGGTACCTTAAACCCCCCTACATTCACTCGAGATGCGAAGCAGGACATCAGTATTCATGCACAAAAGAATCCCATTGGATGGTGGAGAATGTATGGGGGGGAATTCCAAGAGCTTCGACAACTTGCCTCATGCTTTCTATCTCAAGTTTTCGATTCCTTTGTAGCAGAAAGGAATTGGTCCACCTATAGTTTCATCCACTCTATTAAGAGGAATAGGATTACCTTGAATAGAGAAGATAAATTGGTTTATGTGCATAGTAGTCTTCGACTTTGTTCAAGGAAGCTACCTGAGTATTTAGAAGGCCCGACAACATGATGGGATGTGGATGTTGAAGATGCTACTTAGATTGATGATGATGAGGATAATCCTTCACCAAATGCAGGCTTGGTTGACATACCCTTGGATGACATTGCATTTAATATTGGTGATGATGATGATGATGGTGATGATGGAGGTGTAGTGCCTAGTGAAGCTCAAGCTTATATGGATAGCCTTGCAGTTGAAGATCACACTTTATGATAACCTTCATTGTTAATTATATATTTTAATCCTTGTACTTTAGGCATTTTTGGACTATGCTTTACTTTGATAATTTTTCCAACTTTTGGAATATGTATTACTTTGGGCATTTTGCTAATTTTTGAACTATCTATTACTTTGTACATTTTACCAATATGAATATCAATATGATGTGGGTGCTTTTGTTTCCTAAACTAAAATAAAAAAATATAATCTTTTGAATAATTCAAAAGCATAAATATTTATCTTTAATATTTAATATTTATGGTTTAAGTGTCAAATTGATCTTCAAGGTTTATAAATTATAAATTATTTTATTAAATTATTTTTCATATTTTAAATTTTAAATTTTTCATATTTTATAAATTTAAATTTTTAATATACATCAAAATTTAATATTATATTATTTAAATTTTAATATATCTTATGGTCGCTCCCAACTTGTCACTTCCTGTAAATTTAGGAGAATCTTTTAGCTGTATCTGATACTCGTACCCACGTTCCCCCGTTCCAAAAACTTGTGCAACATATATATTTATCTTTAATACTTAATATTTATTGCTTAAGAGTCCAATTGCTCTTCAAGGTTTATAAATTATTAATTATTTTATTAAATTATTTTTCAAGTTTAAAATTTAAAAATTTTTGAAATTTTAATTTTTAATATATATTAAAATTTAATATATATTATTGTCGCTCCCAACTTGTCGCTTCCTGTAAATTTAGGAGAAGCTTTTAGCCGTATCTGATATGCGTACCCACGTTTCCAACGTTCCCCCATTCCAGAAACTCGTGCAACATAGAATATAACATTCAAATATCATATAAAGAATTTAGATATTATATTATCCACTTTAACACAACAAAATCTCTATGCAAAATAATATGAGAGTGTGGTTTTTTTGAGACTTGGAATATTTTAGCCATATTGTATCTACATAGGGTGTTTGTACTGGTCCCACAAATATCAAATCCATTCAAGATGGTTTGGTGCCTATGACCATTAAGAAGCTTTGTAGATTTTTGGGCTTAGCTTCATTCATAGTTTTGTACAAATTTAATTTTCCATCACAATCTATTAATTAACTTTACAAAGATGGTGTTAGCACTAGAAGTCACACCTAGACTATTGTAGATGTAAGCCTAATACCCATCAAAGTGTGAACAATAATGTTTTAAAAAGGTGTGGCAAATGGATGTGAAACTCGATTTATCATGTCAATCACAAAATCTTCCATGAAATACACACCAGCAAGCAAGGATTTGAATAGTTTCAAATCAATGTTTAAAAGATATAAATGAAAGATAGAAGACTTAGCAAAGTGAACTATGTGTATCATGTTACATCAAGAATTTCTAGAGCACACATGGAAGAAAACTCATTTTAATAATAATTTATTAATCCAAAAAGAAAAACACTTTGATTAACTTGCATAAAATACCAACAATAAATCATTTACTGTAATAAGGAAGCAAGTATCATGATGAATTCTTCACTAGATACTAATACCAMAGTGATATAGAACATAAATGACAGTATGAAAAAGACCGATTTTTCACCATTAAATATTCTTGAGTTTGGTACATACATGAGGAAAGCTCTGTTATAGTATGAGACTAAAAATAAGAGTTTTTCTTCTCAACCATTCMAACCTCCTATCAAGTTACAATCTATGTTAAATAACAAAACCTCCAAGAAAACCTGTTTAGAATCCGCCACCTCATCTCCTCKTCGAATTCTATGCCTAAGAAAGGCATGGGACTAGGTGTACAAAAAGAAAATAACAGAATGTTATTTTGCAGGAAAATGTTGTCAACGTTTAGAACAATCCTCAATAGCTTGATGATGTGGCATTACTACAAGAAACTCTTTGAGGTAGGTGGTCTTCTGATGTGAAACTGAACCCCTAAATATTGATCCCCGTTCAACTTGACACCTGACAATCCCTCTTGTCTTCATCATTAATCCAAGTTCGCGGAATTTGCGTTGAAAATTGTCCTAAAACACCTAGTTCACAACACTAGTGAGTCCACGCACTGCGAACTTTCCTCTAGAAGCCTGTTTACTTACAAAAAAAATTCAACCTTTAAAAATTGCACCAGAAGTGAGATAATCCTTCAAGAAATGCTACAAAATCCTTACAACATGAAGTAACCTTGGAGAAAACATATGAGGATGCTAAGTTTAGCTCAAAATCTAAAATCATCACTTAGTGTTGTAACTGCATGGAAAAAGTAAACCATGAAAAAAATGATGTTGATGTGAAATATTATGTTGTATTCATCTTTTGGTTATGTTACTCCTTCTATTAGCCACCTTAGCCAACATATCTAGATTCTTCTTTGCCACTTTCTCTTTGAAGGGATGCAACTCTACTTTTAATTTCCTGATCTTGGCTTGGCAAGCTCTCTTCTTCTTATATACATTCTCGAGTTTCTTATGAAGGGGTAAATACCTCTTAGCCATGAACCTTGATTTATCAATAGTCTCTTCATATATATCTAACATGTCCTTTAGCTTGATGTAGCTAGGAAAGTTTCCCAGTCAGTGCTAGTCTTCTTCAACTCTTCTAGTACTAACACCTTGATTAAACCAGAGTGAAAAACACTGGTTTCCACCTGCTTGGACTTAGCTTGGAATCTATCTGACATCTTGCCAATACTCCTGAAAAGGTAAAAGGGAAGGTTCATGGACTCTTTCCTAGTGAAGTGTAGTAGTAATCTGATATGGTATTGATATACCATATTGAACCTTCCTTCACATGTGAAATACCTTTGGATGACCCTGAGCATCTTGTCGAATTATTCTAGCATGCGACTTCTAGGCACTCGTTTGGATAGGTTGTCTCCTTGATATTCAATTTTAAAGAATTCCTTGTAGAAAGAAGAGTTCAAAGACATGTATTTAAACCACTTCTCACCAAAATCAGGCATCTCTATGGCTACAAAAATAGATTGCTTAGAGACTTCAAACTCCAACATCCCCACCTTAGTCTTTGTCCCACTGAAATTTAGTGCAAATTGCTTACCTAGTTCAGGATGTCCTCTTTGCATTTTCTGACAAATATTGAGGCAACCCACCCTTTGGAAAGATTCCTTGAAAAAAGGTTCGAAATTGATAAGTTGCATGTCATGTGGTTCAACTCTCACAATATATCCCCCTTTGTGGATATTCTTGCCTTGTTGTATTTCCATAATTACTATTTTGTAAACCTCCAGTAAACTCTTATGACAGTTGCTATGAGAAATGTAGAATAAAACATGAAATTTTAGGGTTTGTTTACAGAGATGGCACACTTAGGGTTTACCTAAATGAAAATATTATACACAACCATAATGTAAAGTTAAGCAACTGCAAGTAGAAAGTGATAAAGAGGATCAACAATTCAATATGAATGAAACTGCTGGCAAGCAGAATGAATCAACTCTGTGTAAAACAAAGGGTTTGCAGTGTTAATGGTTGAGTTCACAGTGCTAGTCTATAGCGCAATCTGAACTAGGTTTTTATGAAAGACTGGAAATAATTTCTATTAGAAAAATAGTACCGTGGAGCAATAAAATAAAACAAATGCGGAAACATAACACAGAAGATACACAATACAATAGAGACACAGATTTACGTGGTTCACCTAGTGTGGGCTACATCCACAAGAGAAATTTCCAGGTCCTTCCTTTATTATTATCCAACAAATGAAGGGATACAACCTACATCAAAATCCGTTGTAACTTCCTCTTCTTTCTCTCACAGTATCCTCTCTCAGAATACAATACTCGCCATAATGCATAGCCGCAATACATTTCCCTCATAACAGAGGGTTTCCTTCTAGGGAAAAAAACCCTAACATAATTTCTACTGTTAGATCTGCGACCTTATAATGAATGGTCCAGATTTACAATGAAATTACAATATACATTTACAAGGTAATTTTTCCTTCGGGGGCTTCGCCCCAGACCCCATAGAGGTGGTACCCCTCCTTTGCACTCCCCCGCGTGGAAGAGTGTACATACTTCTAGGGTGTAAAGTCTTCATGGGGTATAAACAAGGCTGAAAGCAAGGACCTTTGAATTAGGAATATAATCAAGCTCCACAACCAACACTTTCCATGTCTGAGGGAAAACATATAATTGACTGGTTAAAACCTCATCCTTAGAATAATCTCAATTTTTAGAAGGGTTTGGTCGATAAAAAGATAGAGGGTTCAAATCTCTAGTCTGCAGTGCACATTTTGCAGCACGGAGTTATAATGGACAGTTTGCAGTGCATAGTTGGAAGTGGGTAATGTTGTTGTTTGCAAGGGGAAAATTTAAGATGCTTCTTTGCTATATCAATATTAAAAAAGGCCAGGGTGTAGGATACCACAATTGTGAATTAAAAATAGTGTAGAGAGTTGGCAACGCATAAAGTATTAAAACAGTTTGCAACGCAGGGACACAATTCAACATCTTGCAGTTTCAATCAACCTTTAATAATCATGCAATCACCGAAGGAATACCTCATGTGTTTAGAACTTGGGATGATGTATCAGGTGGAATCATCCAATCCTTTTATCTACAACAACCATTTCACAACGCCAACTTTCAACTCTGGCAACGCGCTTCATTCAACTTGTTAGAGTTGTTCTTTGAAACAATCTTGAAAATCATAAGGAATTGAATGTGTTGAAAACAATGAAATATTCCTCCACATGTTTTCAAAGTACAATGATGAGAAATTAGTGCATGAGGTACTTCTTGATGTGCTGTGAAATTTTAGTTAAGTTTGCAGCAAGTAGATCTGACATCTGACTTGGCCTTCAAACGGTTCAAAATGACATAATGGAACTTGTTTACATACCTTTGAGACAAGATAGATGATGATGATGTTTTTAAGAAAAAGGGTGTGACCCATGCTGACCCTTATTCCCTTCATGATGATAAACAATACCATGACACAAAGGCTCTTACAAAGACTAAAAAACAAGACTATGATCATGGAAAAAAAATCAAACATGAGTTATGACATGAGATATAACCCAAAGCCTAAAATTAAAAGAGCCTATGACTCAAAACTAAAAATCTAAAAATATTTGGACCCCTACACATCCTGTGTGCTAACATCTGGCTCCACATGAGAATACATCTGTCTCCAGAGGTATACTGATATTTTTTTCGAGTTTCATTGACTTTTTCTCCTTTACTTAACTCATTCAGTTGATTGCACATTAAAGATTCTTCATAAGCAGTCTAGGTTAATGAGGGGAAGCAGTTGTATGCCTTAAACACTGAATCTCTTGATTTGTTGCCTCATTGTTTCCTTCTTCATCATCAACCAAATTGTTTTGTAGAAGAGTTTGAACCTTCTGATCCTCTCTATTTCTCTGATTTCTCTGCAGAATTTGAGGTGTATTATTTGGCCTTATGAAATTATTTAAGTTTCCAAAATCTTGAGGGTTTCTATTTGTTTGTCTCCCTTCAAGTTTTAATCTTTCCATTTCTGCAGAAAGTGACTTAACCAACTTAGTCAATTCATCAACTTGGGGATTAATTCTTGAAGCATATGAAGATGAGGCTTCTACTTTTTGTTTTCTCTTATTTCTGTCAGATTTTCCCCTCAACTTATCTACTGCCAATATATTTGATTCTACCTCTAGTGCAACATCTTGCATATGGGCTAATGTTGTAGACCTTCTTTCTCTCAACAAAATATAGAATTATGGGTCAAAATCACTTACATAGGTTATTTTAGAAAAAAAATTAGTGGGTTTAATATCAATAGGAATTTTATTGTACATCTTGTTAAATATTTTTGAAAAATATGACACTAATTTACCCTCTTTCCTTTTAAGAGCCCCAAATTCTGTAATGTAATATAAGAAGTCTTTTTCGTCACTCCAATGTCTTAAAAAGGCATCATCCAGGGATTCAATTCTAGCTATTGATACAAGAGGTAAACTTCTAAACCACTTCCTAGCTTCTCCATCTAGACTTTGCACAAAAACCCTCATCTAGACATCTTCATTTTCAATATTCAAATTATCTACATAACTGTAAAATGCAACAAGATGTTCTTCTGTAGTGTTATGTTCCTCTCCTATAAATTTAGGCATTTACTTAAGGTAATTTGCTACTGGAAGAGAATTCATGGGTTGAGGAAGCACTAATGGTGCATACCTAGCAGCCACAATAGAATCCATTTTGTTTTGAGGAGGATTAATCACTGCCATCTGATTTGGAAAAGGAGAACTCTGAATTTTAGGAGAAGTAGAATGTGACTTAACATGTAAAAATGCAATATGTATAACAGGTGGTTTTGAAAAAGGAGGAGTATAAGGTGGAGAATATTATGATTTAATTGAAGGTGGATGGGACTTGGATAGAGTTGAGGGGATCTCAATAGAAACCGAGGTTTTTTATTCTTTAGTTATAGAAAACTTAAAATAATGGGGAGAAGGAGAACCTAAGAAAGGGACATCTTCCAAACTTTTTTTTTTGTTAGTTTGTCCGTGACATGTGGGACTAACCTGTGGCTAAGAAACCGTGACTCAAGGGAATCTAAGCTGTCAAAATCACCCATGGATCACACCCAGCCTGAGCCACACCAACCCTTAACATGGTTGGATTTTTTGTCCCTGCAGGTTTCAAACCGGTGACTTTAACATCACGGAGTGCCTTACCAACACACTCCATCACTGACTATCCTACACCTCGGGGATGACATCTTCCAAACTTTCAAGTCTAAACCACTTTACAATTTTAGGAGATGCAATAAAATCAAAACTTTCCAATTTTTCTTCTTTCAGATTAGGGGGGAAAGTTGTGTATTCTACAGGAAAATATCCTAGTTCCAACTTTACAGGAGCTTCAATAATAGGTAAATGAGAAACATGAGAAACATGAGAAACAACAACTGGTGTATGGAAAACAGAGTCAGGTAGGTCTCTAGAAGTACCATAAAATTTAGAAGAGGAGGCTCCTTACAAATATTTTCCCTTCTTTATGATTTTTTTTGGATCGGGCTCAAGTGTAGCCAGAGGTGAATGTGGGTTATACATTGTGTACCTACTCTTGGGAGCCACAACTAAACTTTGGAGTCACTAGGTGCACTATGAAGTTGTTATGTTTACTGGTTTATGTACACCAACAAAATCAAAAGTTTCTTTATCGTACAACCTAGGGAAATATCTTCAATCTGTTCCCTGACAACGGTGCCAAAAATATTAGCACTAGAAGTCACACCTAGAATGTTGTAGATGTAAGCCTAATACCCATCAGAGTGTGAATAATAATGTTTTTAAAAAGTGTGGAAAATGGATGTGAAACTTAGTTTATGATTTCAATCACAAAATCTTCCATGAAATACACACCAACAAGCAAGGCTTTGAATATCTTCAAACCAATGTTTAAAAGATATAAATGAAATATAGAAGAATTAGCAAGGAAAGTGAACTATGTCTATCAGGTTACATTAGGTATTTATGGAACACATATGGAAGATAACTCATTTGAATAAGAACTTCTTAATCCAAAGAGAAAATCACTTTGATTAACTTGCATAAATACCAAAAATAAATCATTCATTGTAATAAGGAAGCAAACATCATGATGAATCCTTCACTAGAGACTAATACCAAAGTGATATAGAAAAAAAATGACATTAGGAAAAAGACTGATTTTTCACCATTAAAGATTCTTGATTTTGGTACATACATCAGGAAAACTCTGTTACAGTATGAGACTAAAAATAAGAGTTTTTCTCCTCAACCATTCCAACCTCCTATCAAGTTACAATCTATGTTAACTAAAACAAATCTCCAAGAAAACCCATTTCTAATCCACCACCTCACCTCCTCATGGGATTCTATGCCTAAGAAAGGTGTGGCACCAAGTGTACAAAAACAAAATAACAGAATGTTATTTTGTAGGAAAATGTTGGCAACATTTAGAACAACCCTTAATTGATGATGTGGCTTTATTGCAGGAAGATCCTTGAGGAAGGTGGCCTTCTAATGTGAAAATGAACCCATAAATGTTCATACGATTTCAACTTGAAACCGACCAATCCCTCTTATCTTCAAAATCTTCATTAATCCAAGTTTGTAGCATTTGCGCTGTAAAATGTCCTAAAAGACCCAATCCGTAGCACTAGTGAGTCCACGCACTGCAACCTTTCTTGTAGAAGTTTGTTTACTTAAAAAAAATATTACAACCTTTAAAATGTGCATCGGAAGTGGGATGAGCCTCCCAGAAATGCTACAAACTCCTTACAACACGAAGTAACCTTGGAGAAAACATATGGCGATGCTAAGTTTAGCTCAAAATCTAAAATCATCACTTAGTGTTGTAACTGCATGCAAAACGTAAACCATGAAAAAAATGATGTTGATGTGAAATATTATGTTGTATTCATCTTTTTGTTCTGGTACTCCTTCTAGTAGCCACCTTATCCAACATATCTAGATTCCTTTTTTCCACTTTCTCTTTAAAGGGCTACAACTTTTCTTTTAATTTCCTGATCTCGACTTGGCAAGCTCTCTTCTGCTTATATACATTCTTGAGTTGCATGTGAAGGGGTAAAGACCTCTTAGCCATGAACCTTACTTTATCAATAGTCTCCTCATATATATCTAACATGTCCTTTATCTTGATTCGGGCCTCCAAATATTCCTTTTTTAACTTGTCAATTTCATTTTTTGCATCCTTAAGTTGCCTCCTGAGTCTTTTGAAAGTAGAATTACTTTCATGAGGAGGAGTGTTGATATCAATAACTTCCATGGGCTGCCTGGAAAACTAAACTTTGTCCTTTTGTTGACTTGAAGTTTCTATTGTACCATCTTCCATAGGAACATGTTGTTTAACTGCTAATCTAGTAAAAGGTCTTCTAAATTTGAATGTTTCTGCAACAATTGATGGTGAAAAGACAAGTTTTTTCCCTTTCAAACTCCTTTCTTTGCTTGATGGTATTTCCATAAGTGTAGGTTCTTCCACGGGTGAAATTTCTCTGCCAGGGGATTGTGAGGGACCACCCTCAACTGCTTTATCACTCCTAGTCATCTTCCTCTTCTTTCCTGAATCTGAATGCACAGTCTTCTCAACAGGGGTAGGAGTTTGTCTTTTTGACTATGGTGTAGGAGCAATATCTAGATGAAAGTCTGATGCAACTAGGAAAGTTTCCAAGTCAATGCTATTCTTCTTCAACTCTTCTAGTACTAACATCTTGATTAAACCAGAGTGAAAAACATTGGTGTCCACATGCTTGGACTTAGCCTGGAATATATCTGACATATTGCCAATACTCCTGAAAAGGTAAAAGGGAAGGTTCATGGACTCTTTCCCAGTGAAGTGTAGTAGTAATCTGATATGGTATTGATATATCATATTGAACCTTCCTTCACATGTGAAATATCTTTGGATGAACCTGAGCATCTTGTCGAAATATTCCAACATGTGACTTCTAGGAAATCCTTTGGATAGGTTGTCTCCTCTATATTCAGGTTTAACGAATTCCTTTGAGAAAGAAGAGTTCAAAGACATGGCTTTAAACCACTTCTCACCACAATCAGGTATCTTTGTGTCTACAAAAATAGATTGCTCAGAGACTTCAAATTCCATCATCCCCACCTTAGTCTTTGTCCCACCGAAATTTAGTGCAAACTTCTTAGCTACTTCAGGATGTCCTCTTTACATTTTCTGACAAAAATTGAGGCAACCCACCCTATGGAATGCTTCCTTGAAAAAAGTTTCAAAATTGATGAGTTGCATGTCATGTGGTTCATCTCTCGCAATATATCCCCCTTTTTGGATCTTCTTTCCTTGTTGATTGTCCATAATTACTGTTTTGAAAACCTCCTATAACCTCTTATGACAATTGCTATGCGAAATGTACAATAAAACATGAAATTGTAGGGTTTTTTTGTAGAGTTGGCACACTTAGGGTTTACTTGACTGAAAATATTATACACAACAATAATGTGAAGTTAAGAAAGATGCAAGTAGGAAGTGATAAAGAGGATCAACAATTCAATCTGAATGAAATTGCAAACAAGCAAAATGAAACAACTCTGTGTAAAACAGAGGGTTTGGAGTGCCAATGGTTGAGTTCGGAGCGTCAATCTGCAGCGCAATTTGAACTAGGTTTTTATGAAAGACTGGAAATACTTTCCATGTTTGAGGGGAAACATATAATTTATTGGTTAAAACCTTTGACTTAGACGAATCTAAATTTTGACAAGGGTTTGGTCGATCAAAAGATAGAGGGTTCACAACACTAGTCTGTAGCGCACAGTTTGTAGCACAGAGTTATAATGGAGAGTTTGCAGTGTAGAGTTGGCAGTGGGAAATGTTTTTGTTTGCCATGGGGAAAATGTAAGATGTTTCTTTGGTATATCAATATTTAAAAAGGCCAAGGTGTAGGATACCATAGCTGTGAATTAAAAATACTGTGAAACAATTTGCAACGTAGGGCCAAAATTCGAGAGCTTACAGTTTCAATCAACCCTTAATCGTCATACAATGACCAAAGGAATACTTGGTGTGTTTGGAACTTGGGATGATGTCTCAGGTGGAATCATCTAATCCTTTTATCTACAACATCCAGTTCACAACACAAACTTTCAACTCTGGCAGTGCACTTCATTCAAATTGTTAGAGTTGTTCTTCAAAACAATCTTGAAAATCATAATGCATTGAATGCGCTGAAAACAATGAAATATTTCTCCATGTGTTTTCAAAGTAAAATGAAGAGAACTTAGTGCATGAGGTACTTCTTGATGTGCTGCGAACTTTTAGGTAAGTTTGCAACAAGTAGATCTGATATCCAACTTGACCCTCAAACGTTTGAAAATGACATAATGGAACATTTGTACATACCTTTGAGACACGATATATGATGATGATGATTTTAAGAACATGGGTGTGACCCATTCTAACCCTTATTTACTTGATGATTATAAACAATACCATGACACCAAGGCTCTTACAAATACTAAAAAACAAGACTATGTTCATGGAAAAAAAATCAAACATGAGTTATGACATGAGATATAACACAAAGCCTAAAATTAAAAGACCCTATGAATCAAAACTAAAAATACAAAAATATATGGACCCCTACACATCCTATGTGATAGCTGAAGGATTTATTTTATTTGTTAGTTGAGGTACAATAATATTTTGATAATCTAAGGCCATCATTTGCTTTGAATTTAATGTTTTTGCTAAACCACACAACACTTCATAATTACCTATGATTCTTTTGGATGGATTTGTTGTAGTAATATTAGAGGATCACATACATGCCATATTTGAAAACATGAATTTGAATGAAAATGAATAACACATTTCCATATACAACAAAGAAATGTTGACCATACTTCATGATATTTTCAAGTGACATGAATTCCTCAAAAATAGGCTCTTTATTAAAAATAAACCCCTTAGCTTGAATCAATTTCTCACACAAGGTACACTAACAAATTTTAAGTAGTAATGTGTAGAATCTCTTCAAGCCTATGCCTTTGAGATCATTTATGATAAGGATAAAGAAAATATTGTTGCATATGTTTTATCTCAACAAAATGAATCACCCAATAAATGTAAATCTTGGGATAGGAACATGCAGTGGACTGAATATGGGCGATCTCCATAGTGGATATGGTTTACCCTAGATGCTCGATTTGCATACCAAAGACATCGTCATTGTTGCAAAAATTTTGGATAAGAGAACTCACAGTATCTTGTTGGCTGCATTTAGGGGTGAGGGATCTTAGAATTTATTCTAGCCATCACTTGAGTTGAAGCAAGTCATGTTGTGAGAGTTGGAAGCCATGTCCTTCCCTAAGAATTTAGGGGTGTGTAGTTCAATAAATTTATCAGTTTCTGCCTATTGCAGAATCTGATTAATTCAAGATGGGAGAAGACAACAATTCAAAAATGGAGGATTTTTTCTCTTTGTTCCAGTCTTTGAACCCTCACAACATAAATCAAACCCATAAAAGGATATTTGTAAAATGATTGGAAGGCATTCCTCAACTGGACCTCCCATCTCTAGAACCAAGAAGGAAATCCCTCATTTTGGTTGAACATGCTTTGATAAGAAAGTTTACAAGCCATTGGCCTAGTCCAAAAGATGTGGAAACCTGGGTGGTTGAGAAATGGTGTTGGAGATATTTAACACCCACCTAGTATGTATTTTCCTAAGTTTACTTGTCTATGTTGAGGGTGCCTCTGGTTAGTGATATTCTCCCCTAGATGAGGGCATCACATCCTCTTTAGTATTGAGTTAGTTACACCTAAGTTAGACTATTGGAGTGGAGTCATGCATGGAAACCTCAGTATTATCACCAAGTGTTGTATGCATACCTTAGGATCATCACTAGGAGGGCACACTTACCTTGGGATCATCACCAGGAAGGGGCCACACATGTGCATGCATGATTCTCTCCTCACGCCACTCGTGATTGGTTAGTTAACTAATGATTGCACGACCAATTAACTAGGACTAGGTGGAAGTTCACTCTAGAGTATGTTAGTGAGTCCTCACATCTCCATAGATCACTACTATGGTGCATTAGTTACTCATGTAGCCTATATCTATTATAAATTATTCACTCTTTGAGTGTGGAACACAGTTAATACAATTCATTCTTTCTCCCAAGCTTGTATATCTTCTCTTCTCTCTCTCACAAACTTTGTGTGATTTTTCTACTAGCTAGGTTCATTATGAAAACTTCACGAATGGTCTCCTAAGATTAAAGGACATGTATTGTCATTTTATTTTGGCCATGATTATTTTGTTTTTGTTTTTCTCAATAAAGAAGATAATGATTCTATATTATGCTATGGACCATATTTTATGGGACCTAGGGGAACACATCTCTCCTCGTGGACCCTAGACTTCAATCTAGAAGAGGAAATTACATCGGTTCCGGTGTGGGTTAGATTGCCACATGTCCCTCTAATATTTTGGGATGCTTGTATTCTTAGATACATTGGAAATAAACGGTAGATTCATTGACTGAGCAACCAAAAGGAAAAAAATTCTCCTATGTAATAATATGTGTGGAGGTGAATTTGAAGAAGGGACTCCCAAAGGATTTACAAATCAATATTGATGGGTCGAGCCATCATCAGATTCTAGATTATGAATAGATTCCATTCAAGTGCAATATCTATCATGAATATGGACATTTTTCCAAAAGTTGTCCAAAAACGTAGGAGGAGCAACCCTCTTAAAAGAAAAAGATAAGAAAAGAACCCCGAATTTAAGATGGTCTCAAACAAGTGTTGAAATTCTTAGTGTAATGGGTCACCTCAGTCAAGGAAACCTTGGGAGAGTTTTCCCACTTCAAGAAAAAATCAGTTTGAAGTTATTGGGAATCTAGATGGTTCATTAAATCTAGAAGACATGTAGAAGGAACATGAAAAGAAAGCAATTGAACCCAACTCTAGATTATTACGCTTTGATAATGGCACAAAGCCATCTCTTCAGGATCTTGAGACTAATGCTCTAGCTAAAAAGGAGGAATAATATGAATATGAGGAAAAAGAGGATGTAGAGGAAACAAATGAGGAAGAAGAGGAGGCCGAGGAAATAAAGGATGATGAAGGGGAAATTGAGGAAAAAGAAACAGAGCCAGTAGAAAGGGTTCACTCTAAATATTATAAATCCCTCGGTGAAACACTGAAGAAATCTCCAAATAAATCCCCCCCTTTCAAAAGGGAAAAGAATCCCCCCCTCTCACAAGGGAAAGGAAATATATTTGTGAATATATGACTTATGAGGCAGAAAAAATTATCTTGGGACATCATGCACTTCTATAATTCATTATGGAAGGGATTACATCTGGAAAGTGATAATTATGTCTTGTTTATGTATTCTTCTTTGTAATCAATTTGTAAGAATATACCCTCATTCTCAAGAATTTGGATAGAAAAAACCTTGCAGGAAAATTCACCTTCTTTCCTCCTAGTTCTTTGAAGGGAGAAAGAACAATTATGCAAAAAAAATTGTAATATCTTCAATCAATACCCCATTTGTATGCTTTCTATTATCTTTGTTATAACTTTTTTATATTATTTCACAGTTGCAATTTAAAAAAATGAAAAAAATAAAATGAACCACCCACCTTTAACTCCATCTTAGCTAACTAACCTATATGTGTGAAGGAGCTCCTTGTATACTACATAATAATTTCTACTATATTCCAACACCAATCAAACATCATTAATCGAAAGAAATCACAACCTTGGCCTATGAGGAATTATGTCATTATCTTTATAAATTAAATTTATTTGTGGAATACCTCTCAATCTTTTACAATGGGATTTTTTTTTAGCATGAGTATGCATCTCCATTTATGGTCTCCTGGATTTTCACAAAACTTGAAAGACATGTCCTCCAAACTTTACTAGCACATAATGAAATTTGAAGTTGAACTTGTTTCATAAAATGTGGTACAAACTAATGCTTCTCCTAATTCTCATAAAAATTATAAATTATTATTATTTAATTACAATCTTTTATTATAAAAATTATAAATTATTTAATATTTTATTTTGATTTAAATAATTAATATGGAGATTTTATTTTTATTTATAGAAACAATATATATTTTTCAAATTAAAAATATGTTTTACTTTTTTTTTTAATTTATCTTCAAAGAAAATTTGCTATTTGTAATTATATTCATTGAAATATGATATTTATGTATTGAAACAATATAGATTTGCAAATATATTTGAAGCATTTATAAATAGATAGATTTATCATTGAAACAACATTATATATTGAGCATTTGTAAATTTATCATTGAAATGAATCACTAAGATGCCATTTCTAGATTTATTTAACATATTTTTTTACCATTTCATAGAAGATCTACTAATCATATGTGTGTGGGGGGTCATTCATCTTCTATAATACGTCTGCTACATTTTAGGTTTTAATGAAAAAAGTATTTGTTAGGTATCTACACGAGATTCTACTAGCCTTGTTTCAAGACAATATCCCTATATATATATAGTAGAACACTCAAATATCATATAGAGAATTTCAATATTGTATTATCCACTTTAGCACACCAAATCCTCTATGTAATGTAAAATAATACAAGTATGAGTTTTCCAAGATTTCCTTAGAATACTTTAGCCTTATTGTCTCTACATAGTGTGTTAGTATTAGTCCCACATCAAATCCATTCAAGAGTGTCCATTTCTTATGACCCTTAAGAAGCTTTGTAGATTTTTAGGTTTAGTAGGCTTCATTTGCAGTTTTGTACAAAATTTATTTTCCATCGCGGTGTCCAATGTCTATGATGCTTAAGAAGCTTTGTAGATTTTTGGGCTTAGTAAACTTCATTTGTAGTTTTTTACAAAATTTATTTTCCATCACAATCCATTTACTAACTTCACAATGAAGATTTATTTTATTTGTTAGTTGAAATTCAACAAGCATTTGATATTTAAAGGTAGCTTTTCTTCCAATTTAATGCTTCCTACACCACAAAACACTTCATAATTGGTTATGACTATTTTGGTTTTGGACCTAATGTATTACTTTTAAAGGATGGCATACATGTTGTCTTTGAAAGCCTGAAGTTGAAGGAAAATGAATAACACATGTCCACATATAATTTCTATTTGTTGGCCATACTTCATGTCATGGCCAAGTGGTGTGAATTCCTCGGAAATAAGTTTTTTATTAAAAATAAAAACCTTAGCTTGAATAAATTACTCACACAAGGTATGCTAATGTTGTGCATCTTAGTAGATCTAAAGATATGAAATATACATTAACTTAAGAATAACACAATAGATATACGCAATAGACAACTAGAGAATGAACACAAGAACCGTAGAGAAACCCTTAGGGTAGGGTAGCAACATTAATTACTTTGTATGGAAGGAATCACTACACAAGTCATGCTTTCTATAATAGATTACTTAACATACAACATATCTCAATAGAGTGATGCTCATGTATATTTATACTTTCTCACGAGTATTCTTAGGGGTCTATGCCAATTACCCCTTATTATTATATTCATTTCTTTTAACTACCGAAAGGGCCTTATTCCATGGTCATATTACATAATTTATTATCCTCAGGTACCTCATATTATCCTCCCTAGGCATAGTACATTCCATCCCCCTTCACATGTTTCTTCCTCAAAACATGATTGGAAGTCATATAATATGATCTTGAAAACAATGTAGTCAACTAGTACCAAGCACAAGCATCCATCCATCGTAGTGAAATGTGTACATGGGGTCCAACTACTGTCATAACCCCTTGATCTCAATTTTGATTGCTCCTTTGGTTCCATGTTGTCATTGTGCTACTCCTTGCATTTCTTTTATTCATCCTTGTACCTCTATAATGGGTTTTGGTCTAGTTCCAAGTATGTCCATATTAGGGATGTTGATGCTCACAAACTTACCTTGATGTCAATTATTCCTCATGGTGATGTGGTGGTGTGGGTTGTTCTTATTTCTTTGACCTTTCAACCTTTGGTTCCTTTGAAGAATCCAAATCCATAGATTCTTATTTATTTTTACTATGCCTTTTACGAGGTTGTCCTTTAGGTGCTTGTGCAGACCCCTTTTCTTATTCAGCTTGAGATTCTTCATCCAACACGTTTGTAGGTATTGTAATTAGTTTCTCTACAAGGACTTCTAAATGTGCATTTTGGGGGCCTTGTTGTTGACAAAGAGAAATATCCTCCAATGTTATTTTATTTTTCTTATACCAAAGCTTCATAAACTTATTTTGCATGTTAATGTTTACTATACCCACTGAGTCAGTCCAAGGATATCCAAGAAAAATATCCATATCATCCATATATATAGCATAAAATTCTAAATTCAAAACATATTTATCCACAATAATCTTTAAGTCTTTGAAAATTTTAACTTTCTCATTTTCAACCTCTATGCTCTAGATATGATTTACAGGGACTTGCAATCTTTTAGTAAGTCAACATTGATGAAATTATACTTGCTACTAGAGTTTATAGAAATGATGACCGTCTCTTGTTGAAGACAAGCATAAACATGTTGAAGACAACCATGAACTTGTAATAGGAAGTTTACAAATGAAAGTAAATCCATGACACTCTCTTTATTCTTCTTCTTGGCATGGGACCACATGTCTAAAAATACCTTTTCATGTTCTTCACTTGAAATTTCCTTCATCTTGTAACAATTAACCAACTTTCACCATATTGCATCATCTTTTGTTAAACCATAGTGTAGATAAGCTTTCCACTTCTCTTGCCATAATGACACCATCCTATGCATGTATTGTTCAATATTATGACATTCAAATTTTCCCTAAAAGGATACCTACTTGGTAAAAATCCACAAAGAAAAGTAGGGTTTTGTAGAAATAACTTACTCTTTAATGGAGTTCCTTATGTGCACCTAGGGTTTTGAAGAGGAAATTTGAAAAATTAAAAAAACAACAAATGGAAAAATTTTCCAACTATGCCCTAGAAAGTGCTATGATACTAGATGTAGTGTACCTTAGATATGAAAATAGAAATCACACATAACATGTAAAAATAATATGCAGGAAATGCAACAATACTTTATTTATCAAAAAAACCTTAAGGTAGAGCAGTGTCTTGCAAAGATCCTTTAATGGAAGGATCAATTCTTGTTCACTTGCCTCTTCGAGGGGGGCAACCTCCCAATGCGACAATCTCTCCAACATGAAAATACTCACATCATGCTCAATAAAGAGTACACCATGTTTATTTATAACCTACCAAATGCTAACTATCTAGTGAGTTGTTTTTTAATGAGGCTACATTACATTTATTAAATTATAACTACCTAATGGGGCCTTACTAATAACTAAAATTGTGGACTATGCTCACATTACATTGAATGTCCACCTATACCTATCCTACTTATCTCTAATGGGCCCATAGGTCCCTATTACAACCCTAGGGATGATCCTAGCAATTAACAAAGTATAAATAGAAACGGATAGTCTGCCTTCAAACCTATGCCTTTGAGATCCTATAATAAGGGTAAAGAAAATATTTTTTCAAATGCATTATCTCAACAAGATCAATGATCAACCTTTAACTCCATCTTAGTTAGTCAACCTATGTGGGTACAATAGCTACTTGTAGCCTACATAATGAATTCCACTACAATTCAACATAAATCAAACATTATTGAGGAAAAAAAGTGTATACCTTGGACTATGAGGAATTGTGTCACTATATTTAAGAATGACATCTAAAATCTAGAATGAATCTCAACTTATACAATAAGGTTTTTAGTATGAGCATGCACCTCCCTCTATGGTCATGTTCAATTTCACAAAACTCAGAAGAATATGTCCTCTAAATTTGACTAGCTCATAATGTAATATGTTGAACTTGTGATATAATGTGGCACAAATTATTGTGAAAGTATTAGTCCTCTTGAGTCTAACCACAAGGTATCACATAGTAAAAAATAATCAAAAACTTTATGTTTGTGAATTTATAAAAATTATCTATATTCTTAGAATTTATCATATCCTCTTCTTATTAGTTCAGCCAAAGTAAGGAGTATACTTTTCATTTCCAAGTCAAAGTGATTTGGTTTTGCATTAGTTAGTTTCATGTTATAAAGTTTTTGAATGCTCTCAAAAAACTATTTGTTAAATTGATTCTTTTGAAATTAAAATTAAATTTCAGAATTTTAAAATTTCACACATTCCATATTGGTTAAAGGTGTTATCAATGTGCATAAATATGTGAGAGAGTATAATTTTATTTAAAAAAAAAAAAACATTTAATATGAAATTTGTTGGACACACCGACTACACTGAAAGGGGGGGGTGAACAATGTAGAGCTCTTTTTCCCAAAACTTCCCTCTTACACAAAACTCATTAGTTACCAATCACAATTTACTCATTACTTATTGTTGTTATTTATAACCAGTTAAATGCGAACATATATCAACAATATATCATCAACAAATCATCACCACAAGGAGCACAAAGAACACAAGATGTATGTATAATTTTCTTTTTATTACGAACTACAATCCTTGGGTTTATCGGCAACAACTGAAAAGATTACAACTCTACAAGAACACCATCTCTATAATTCAAGACTCAACTTACACCGTCAGCACCAACTGAGATGAGGCAACAATCCTCAACAGATATCAATCTGTCAATAGGTACACGACTTGTCGGCAGTGCAACATGCGTATGTATGTGCCCTACCAGTAGTACAACTCATGTATGTACGCGACCAGTTTGTACTACAGCCTGCGTGTCACTTCTGAGAAATTAGGGTTTTCTTTTCATCACATACTCATATCCTTTGCAACCTGCAATCACATTCTCTTCTGTCTCTCACTGTCCAATCTAACCCATAACCAATCACAACACATCCATACTCTCCAACAACTTACTCATGCTCCTCAACCATACAATATGAATTCTGCTCAATCATGTATAAGCAATCAATATACTATGGCAATCATATCAGCATTGAATCATAAGAGTGATGCTCACTATATCAACCAACACAAACCACATCACAACAACCATACCAAGAATGCATTAAGCATTCACTACACAACTAGCAAGAGTATCCATCAAGACAATAATGTAACCATACCAGAGTTTCTATGGAAGATCTGAGCCTATAGAATGCAAATTTGGAACCTGCTTCAGTCTTCAAGAGTCTGCCATCATCTCAACCACAATTCTTCATGACTTCATCCACTGTATGCACCTTGTCCTCATTCAACCCGCGTATGTACATGCCCTAGCTCACTACAACCTGTGTATACCTTAGAAACTAGGGTTTCTAAACTTTTGAGACTTTTCCCGTCATGATCTCAGACTTGTCGAAACTTTGATGTGTCCATGAGATCCTCCAGATCATCTCTCTCTTAGAATAGATCTTCAATACATGCTTAAGAGATGCACAAGATATTTCACAAGAGACCCTTGCCTCTTATTTATACTCTCCAAGTATCTTCCTTAGAAGAATCTTCTAGGTTACTTAACCCACTTCTAGGTCACTTAACCCATTTCTAGGTCACTTAACCTATTTTCCT
This sequence comes from Picea engelmannii, assembly GCA_009831015.1. Classification (NCBI taxonomy): domain Eukaryota; kingdom Viridiplantae; phylum Streptophyta; class Pinopsida; order Pinales; family Pinaceae; genus Picea; species Picea engelmannii. Next base: position 668,206 of record ML790977.1, read on the forward strand.
TCTTTTTAGGGTTAACCACTTTCCATAAATAGAAAGTTCTTCATTTCTTCATCATTTAAATATTCCTCCTTGACTTTTTCACATTACTTTATTATTTAAGTAATCCTCTTTGACTTTGTCACTTTTCTTCACCATTTAAATAATAATTTCTTCTTTTCAAGCACTTTGACTTCTTTGACCTCTTGGGGCTTCAAGCCAACATATGAGGGTCCTTCATCTTCGTAGGGCCATAACTCTCAAACTATGAGGAGTTATGTGACATTCCACATACTACCGGAAATGGCATGACAAGCACTATCCATCTATGATAGTTTCACCAACAACTTCACTAATATTCATCTCATTATTCCACATATAAGAATGGGTTCTCCAACCATACTTCTAGGATAAATCAACCATAAAGTGTCTTCCCGTGAGGGATTTCACCATAAGGGGACCACTTTGGAGTTCATCCATTTGTACATCTTGTCAACCATGATAAGACAATAATGATTCATCTTTACATCAATCCAACTATGCAACATATATCAAAGAAACCACATTGATCCATATTCATCTATGCATCATATCAATGACAAGTCATTGATCCATATTCATCTATCAATGACAACTTCATTGATCCATATTCATCTATGCATCATGACAACTTATTGATCCATCTTCATCTATGCATTATGTATCAATGACAATGATTCCACTTGACATCTATCCATTCTCATCAAGGACAATACATATTACATTTGACATCAATCATCAATCAATCAATCCTTTGGCATCAATCAATCACTTGAAATCGATCAATCAAACCTTTGTTATCAATGATAACATGATCCAACAATATCCCCCTTTGGCATTGATGGAAATACCAAAATTGAAGTGAACACAAATCATTGATGTCAACATGTAGACAAGGCATGCTCTATATCAATAGTCATCAATCACATCAATGTGACTATCTCTCCCCATCAGAAATCATCAATCACATCAATGTGACTATCTCTCCCCCTTTGACATCAATGGAAAAGGGTCATTCTCCCCTTGGGGCTCCTCCCCCTGTCTGAATGCCTTTGATATTTCTCTAAATAATTTCTTCCCTTTTGAACAAGGGATATCACTCTGATGTAATGCCGAAGATACATCGCTCATACTCCCCCTATGACCATCACTCCCCCTGGAATTATGCCTCTATGTTATTTCTTCAAGTATAGGGCTCTTTCCTCCTAAAATTATGGGAAGAAGAATGACTCCCCCTATGGGTATGTCTCCCCCTATCTTCTCTGCAATATGAACACATGCTTCTGCTGTAAATTCTACTGCTCAAACCGCATCACAGATCAACTTCTCTTTCTATGATGATCCTTGGACCTGTCCATGCATCAAACTCATGCCATACCAAACATCATGAAGCAAAAAATATGTCAACAATGAAATAGAGAATCATGAATGAAAGTATCAACCAGATACATCATGTACCAAAATGTGTGCTCACCATGCACAACACCCATGTACATTAACACCATACAATGTGCAAAAAGATATCATCAATGGAATGTATCAACCATATGCCTCTATCAACATGCCAACCATGTGCATCTACCAATATTCCAACTATGTGCATCTACCAATGTGTCAAAATAAGTGTCATATCACTCATGATATAACTCTACCATGAACCAAGTGCCATAACCATGTATCTCAAACAAATACCAATTGTTGTGCTAATCAAGTAATACCAATGGTGTACTTTTAGCCAAGTACTATCATCCAAACATATACCAATTATGAGTGTACCAAACTTGTACATCAACATGATACCAATTGTTGTTCTACTCAAGTAATACCAATGGTGTACTTTTAGCCAATTATTTGTCATCCAAACATCCATGAGGATACCAAACATGTACATCAACATGTATCACCACTTGTACCAAGCAAGTGCATAAACCATGCAACAATACCATAACATGATGAATCTTCATACATGTATGCCAAATCTTGCATAAAACATGTGCGAATCAAATTTCTAGTAGGTGCCTCTACCAATGTACTAGAAATGTACCAATCATGCATCAACTACAGATCAAGCTATGAATCATCAATAATGTACAACATGATCACCTCATCAACTCACCAACTACATGTCCCAATATGTAGCCCATCCATATGCCAAATGCATGCACTAAGACATCCAAAAAATATGCTTCTAATAATACATCATAAGATATTAATGAAACTCAAAATATGTACCAACCATGTACCCCAATAGTTCAACCTCAATCCTCCATTCACTACAACAAATACTAAGCATCCAACAATACATGTACTAGTAGTGTGCTCCAATAGATCAATGTCATCTCTAGCTAGCATCATCATGATTTATCTCATAACCAAGGTGCCATTACTTCACTGTCATGACCAACATTGTTTTTCAACAGAAAATGCCTCAGCTCATGCTTCATGGGTTAGTGCCATGCATCCAAGATACCCTTTAATTTTATATCATCACATTACATAATCCAATATGTAATCATGAAAACTTGTAGCAAACAATGTCAGAACCTGTAACAAACTATGTCAGACCCTGCATCATAGAGTTATACCATCACATCAAGCTGCAACCCATGTGCATAGCCCTTTTTTTTTCTTAAGCTTTACCACATATACGCGGCCTGTTGCACAAACAACTCGCGTATGTATGTGACCTATTCAAGGTCAGAATATGTATTTACACAGTTGTTACCACTGTCACTTGTGCATGCTTCAGTAGATGACACACTTGAGCTTCCCTTAAGGCTTCCATTCTTCTATGGTTGCTCAGTCTTCTTCACCCACTTCTGAAGGTGTCCCTTCTTCTCAAAACTTGAGCTCTGAGCTTCCATCTTTTCAAATATGTCTCCCTTCCTTACTTCATTCCTTCTTCTAGTCATGCTATATGAAGTCCTCATCATGGACTTTCTTCATATGTTCCATCACTCTTGGGATTTGTGGCCAAATCCACTACAGTTGTAGCATCTCATGTTGTGACAGTGAACAACAATGTGTCCTACTTGATCACATCTCCAACACCTTATGGTGTTATGAAATCTTCCATTATCTCTCTTTGTATAAGATCTGCATTCCAAAGCTTTGTGACCATATTCATTACATGAATAACATTGGCCATGAAAAACACTTTCATACCTTTGCTTTGGTTTCCATCTTCTTTAAGGTGTAAAGATGGATTCTTGATGTCTTCCTTCCTTTGTTCTTATGAAACTTTCCTTGCCTTTTGTAGATGGTTGGCGTGCAACATTGTTTGCATCCTTTGAGAGTAAGAGACTTACCTCATGCTTCTTTGAGGTGCTTGCTTCAACATGTGTGGCTTCTCTGTTGTATCCAAGACCTGATTTACCATTTGGTGATCTTTGACTTTCCAAGAACTCATTCAAGATTTGTGAGCTATTCAAGAATTTGTTTGACTTCTCTACTTTCTTTCTAAGATCAACAACTTTAGATTCTAACTTATGACATGACTCTTCCTTTTAATTTATTTGATTCCTCAATAGTTCTTCTACCCTTTTGGCTTCTTCAATTTGGGTCTTGAGATGGAAAATAATTTCAAAACTTTTTCTAATCTCATCATCTACCTTCTTATATTCTTTTTCATTCTTTAGTCTTGTGATCTCTTCTTCCTTTTCATCTAATTGAGTCTTATTAATCTCTTCTTGTTATTTGAGCATTTCCTTTAACTTCAAGATGTGCCTTTGACTCTTCTTAAGAAATTTTTTAGTGTTATCGGAAAGATAGCTATAGTCTATATAATAATGGTCATTGCTATATTCATAAAAACCATCTTCAACCTTCTTTTGAAGTTCTAATAGTTCTTCTTCTATTATTTCCATGGGATAACTACCATCAAACTCTACACAAACTATTTCTATATTTTCTTCTTCACTTGTAGAGAAATATTCAATATCATCACACTTTGAATTATTGCAATCAAGGGTCTTTGAGGATTATTTACCTTCATTTGAAATATATTCAAGATATTCCTTTTTCCCAACATCATCACACAATTTTTTGCCTTCATTTGAAATATATTCAAGATCTTCATTTGTGCCAACATAATCACATTTAGAAAAATGCAATCAAGAGTTTTTGGAGATTCTTTACCTTTAATGATCTTGATGGAGTGGCCTTCAATATTTTCCTTCTTGCTTTGATATGTCTCCTCTAGCTTTAGCCATAGATCCTTGGAGGAAGTGCATTGTCCCATGCTCTCTTTGATAGGGATTGAGAGTCCACTAAGAATGGTCTTGAGAGCCAATGCATCATTCTTCTTTTCTTCCCTTTGAGCTACAAACTTTGACTTGTTCTTCAAGGAAACTGATCCACCAATTGTTGCCTTCCAAATACCTACTCCCATTTCTTTCAAATGTACTCTCATCTCTATTCTCCAAGTAGAATAGTTTTCCTTGGGTTTATCAGCAACAACTAAATAGATTACAACTCTACAAGAGCACTAGCTCTATAATGCAAGACTCATCTTACACCTTCAACACCAACTGAGATGAGGCAACAATCCTCAATAGATATCAATCTGTCAATAGGTACACGACCTGTCGATAGTGAAACATGCGTATGTACGCGCCCTACCAGTAGTACAACTCGTGTATGTACTCGGCCAGTCTGTACTACAACCAGCGTATCACTTATGAGCAATTAGGGTTTTCTTTTCATCACATACTCAGATCCTCTGCAACCTGCAATCACATTCTCTTTTATCTCTCATTGTCCAATCTGACCCATAACCAATCACAACACATCCATACTCTCCAACAACTTACTCATGCTTCTCAACCATACAATATGAATGATACTCAATCATGTATAAGAAATTAGTATACTATGGAAATCATATCATCATTGAATAATAAGAGTGTTGCTCACTCTATCAACCAACACAAACCACATCACAACAACCATACCAAGAATTCCTTAAGCATTCACTACACAACTAGCAAGAGTATCCATCAAGAAAACAATGTAATCATACCATAGTTTCTATGGAAGATCTGAGCCCATAGAATGCAGATCTAGAACATGGTTCAGTATTCGATAGCCTATCATCAACTCAACCAAAATTCTTCATGACTTCATCCACTTTACGCGCCTTGTCCTCATTCAACCCGCATATGTATGTGCCTTGGCTCACTACAACCCACATATACCTCATAAACTAGGGTTTCTGAACTTCTGAGACTTTTGTCGTCATGATCTCACACTTTCTGAAACTTTGATGTGTCCATGAGATCCTCTAGATCATCTCTCTCTCAGAATAGATCTTCAATACATGCTTAAGAGATGCACAAGAGATATATTTCACAAGAGACCCTTGCCTCTTATTTATACTCTCCAAGTAGCTTCCTTAGAAGCATCTTCTAGGTTACTTAACCCACTTCTAGGTCACTTAACCCATTTCTAGGTCACTTAACCCATTTCTAGGCCACTTTACCTATTTTCCTTCCTTTTAGGGTTAACCACTTTCCATAAATAGAAAGTTCTTCATTTCTTCATCATTTAAATACTCCTCCTTGACTTTGTCACATGACTTTATTATTTAAATAATCCTCCTTGACTTTGTCACTTTTCTTTACCATTTAAACAATAATTTCTTCTTTTCAAGCACTTTGACTTCTTTGACCTCTTGGGGCTTCAAGCCAACATATGAGGGTCCTTCATCTTTGTAGGGCCATAACTTCTCAAACTATGAGGAGTTATGTGACATTCCACATACCGCCGGAAATGGCATGACAAACACTATCCATCTATGATAGTTTCACCAACAACTTCATTTATCTTCATCTCATTATTCCACATATAAGAATGGGTTCTCCAACCATACTTCTAGGATAACTCAACCATAAAGCGTCTTCCCGTGAGGTCTTTCACCATAAGGGGACCACTTTGGAGTTCATCCATTTGTACACCTTATCAACCATGATAAGACAATAATGATTCATATTTACATCAATCCAACTATGCATCATATATCAAAGAAACCACATCGATCCATCTTCATCTATGCATCATATCAATGACAACTCATTGTTCCATATTTATCTATCAATGACAACTTCATTGATCCATCTTCATCTATGCATCATGACAACTAATTGATCCATCTTCATCTATGCATTATGTATCAATGACAATGATTCCACTTGACATCTATCCTTTCTCATCAAGGACAATACATATTACATTTGACATCAATCATCAATCAATCAATCAATCCTTTGGCATCAATCAATCACTTGACATCAATAAATCAAACCTTTGGCATCAATGACAACATGATCCAACAAAAATTTCTAAAAAGGTTATGTGGAAACTTTCACATGCCATTGTTGACTTTTGTTTACTAAAAGACCAACAAAAAAAAAAAGTTGTTGTCACTTCCCATGTGATATTTTTATTTCAATGTGACCAATTTTATATATTCTTAGTTTAATGTTTTAACAAAGACAATTACTTATTGATGTGACAATTTCCATAAAAAAAAATTATGTTCTTATGACTTTTCATTTAATTTCTCAATTTCCATATTCAACCTAAATCTTATTTACTTTCTCAATTTCTATACCCAGCCTAAAGAGTTTATTTACTATTTATATTTCTAAATTTAATAGGTACTAACCACTTTGTACCATATTCACTTGTTTCCATAATCACCTAAAAATAAATTGATATATAATTAGTAATAATGCATTGTGAAAATTTTATCATTTAATTGCAAGAAATTGTATTAATATTTTAAAAAAATTGCTCCCATATAATTTTAGAGTGCCCTATACCCAGTTATTATACCTTTAGTGCCTCTCACCATATGGTATATAATGTTGATTTAGTCATTGACCACATATTACATATTACTTTTCCTGTCGACCATAAGTTTCTCTATATTTTTCAAAGTGTGTTATATTATGTATTATGTATGTAATTTTTTTTATTTTTTCCTTTGGTTATTTAGATGTTGGTATGATAAACCTACGCATATTTAAACAATAGTAATGACAAGTTTACAGTTAAAACTTTAATATTTATTAAAGGCGTTGTCTAACTATTCTATGAAATGGTTTTTGGATTATATATAAATAATCACTCAAGTTTACGAATCTAACAATTTTTCTCCGGATTTTGAACAAATATTCCCAAAAAATATAATCGAAAAAAAAAAATTCATTATGTAAAACGTTTAAACTACGAACTACAGCTAAAATAACATTTTTAAAACTATTTCTATTTATTACACAATGACATGACAATAGGTTGTGCCCACTTACTCATGGTAGAATAAAGTTGTACAAATACTAATTAATGATTAAACGATGAAATTAAAATGACCTGGTGCATTCAATATTTATTACAAAATCATACTCAAATGAAAGAGACAATTGACCAGCCGACTTACGCGACAGGTTCAGCCGCTATACGACACTTGTTTAGTGTTATACCAATGTAAATCCATAGACCTATGTCAACTCACAATGTAACCTGCCATCTCCAATGTAAAGTGAGAGAAATTATTTGTGGACTTCTTAAAAATATTATTGATTATAGAAAAACATAATGCTAAGTCTCATCATAGTCCAATCAAAATGAGCCAAATTCTTATTAAAAAATAAAATTATATTTTTCTATTTTTTGAATTTGTATTTTTGCATCTAAAGAAGTAAAGTACTTGGAAGAACATGTGCTCCTCACAGTATTAAAAATATAAATAAATAAATAAAAGAAGTGGATTGTTATTAAAAAAATAAATAATAAAAATAGCATATATATGTTATTTGGATATTTCATTCACTACAAGTATAAAGAATAAATAAATTTCTTCAGGAGAGGCAAGAATAAATTTGTGAAACCTGCAACTAGCTTTAATGGTGGATGGAACTGTATTCTATCTGGTGTTAAATATCATGTGCTGATGGAGGTGGGACTTGTAGCTAGACCTATTAGAAACAATTCACAGAGTTATTGTTGGCAGGACAATCTGGGGATTAAACATTGGTTCGTGTTGGATTTCCAAGACATGGTTTCCAGCGCCTTGGCAGGTAGGTTTATGCTGGTATCATATTTATTTTGGCATGTCTCTTTTGTTGGTTATTAGTACTTACAATTATACGGGAGTTGAGCCTTTAACACAATTTGAGGGGAGGTATTTTCTTTGGGTTGGGGAGTAACTAATGGAGAATAGGTGGCAGCGACCCTTTCGATGTTAGATGCTTCCATGACATAAGCATAGGTTAGCACACTTATGGGTGCGAATGACGAGGAAATCTGGAGGAAAGTGAGTTTTTTCACCTCGATTGAAGTGCTCATAACATTTACTACACCAAACCTCTTGAATCTGCCAACTCATCCTCCTATTCCCCCTCCTTCTTTGGTGAAACATACATTTAGTGTTTATGATTTGAACCAAGCTCTTGTGAATGCTCCAGGTGCCTTTTCTTCACGTCAGAGTTTGGAGGTAAACCTTGAAGGCAGGAGGGTCGACTCTGGGAAACCCGAGGCTAGTTTTAAGTAGGTAGTCTCATCTGTTAAGCATTCAGGTAGAAGAAAATAATGTGTGAAGTTGTGGCTTCCAAGCCCCTCCAAAAGCAAGATGGTTTTGGTAGGTGGCATAGGATTAGATGAAGCGATAAATTGGGCTCTTAGTGCTTTGGTGGGACGACTGTCTTACCATTCTTGGTGTAGCACTTCGATATCAGATTGGGTATAGTCTTTCTGGTCTCCAATGTTGGGGTATGAACCAAAGATTTTATATTTGTTGAGGGGATGGTATGGGTTTCAGTTTAAAACTGTAGAAGATACATCTCTTATTTTGGATAAGCTTTGGGCTTTCAATGGAGGTAGCTTGATTCTAAAATGTTGGTGGATAAGTTTTGACCCAGCGCAAGACTACTTTCAGTTTCGTCACCTCTGGGTCTTGTTACCAGGTTTACCATTACAACTCTGGAATGTGAAACCTCTGGAAGCCATTGAAAATGTTCTCGGCCATTTTATAAAAGTGGATGACCTTTCTCTTAATGCACCAGAAAGACGTTCGGGTAAGATTTTGGTTTAAGTTGATATACATTTAGGATTACTGGATTCCTTAGAGGTACATTGGCAAGGACACATCTTGAGACAAAAATTGGATTATCTAGGTATACCCTTCCAGTGCTCAATCTATGGAAGGATCGACCATTTGAGAAATTATTGTTGGGGAGGTATGGATGATGAGGAGTCAGAAGACTCTTTGCTCAAGAAGTTGACCAGATTTGATTCTCCCAATGTGGATTCCTACGAGCAAGATTCAGTTTGTGTTGCTCCAAAGTGTTGGATCATGTTGCCATTGATGCCAAAGGATTGATGTCAAAGGAACAATGTCTTTTCATAGTATATTGATGTAGTGATTGATGGATCATGTATTGACCTTAATGTCAATGGATTGATGTAAGAGGAGTCATAGTCGTATGCATAGATGAAGATGGATCAATGAGTTTTCATTGATATTTTATGCATAGTTGGATTGAAGTAAAAATGACTCATTATTGTCTTTTCATGGTTGTTCAAATGGATGAACTACAAAGTGGTCCCCTTGTGGTGAAATCCTTCACGGGAAGACGCTTTGTGGTGAACTCCAAAGTGGTTATTGTCTTGTCATGGTTGTACAAATGGATGAACTCCAAAGTGGTCCCCTTATGGTGAAATCCCTCACAGGAAGACGCTTTGTGGTTGAGTTATCCTAGAAGTATGGTTAGAGAAACCATGCTTAATTATGAAATAATGAGATGAATATCAATGAATTTGTCAGTGAAACTATCCTAGATGGATAGTTCTTGTTAAGCCATTTCTGATGGTATGTGAAACGTCACATAACTCCTCATGGTTTGAAAGTTATGGCCTTACGAAGTTGAAGGACCCTCATATGTTGGCTTGAAGCCCCAAAAGGTCAAAGAAATCGAAGTGCTTGCAAAGAAGAAATTATTTAAATAATAAAGTGAAGTGACAAAGTCAAAGAGTATTATTTAAAGTGAAGTGACAAATTCAAGGAGGATTATTTAAATAATAAAGTGAAGTGACAGTCAAAAATGATTATTTAAATAATAAAGTGAAGTGACAAAATCAAAGAGGATTATTTAAATAATAAAGTGAAGTGACAAAGTCAAAGAGGATTATTTAAAGTGAAGTGACAAAGTTAAGGAGGATTATTTAAATAATAAAGTGAAGTGACAAAATCAAAGAGGATTATTTAAATAATAAAGTGAAGTGACAAAATCAAAGAGAACTATTTAAATAATAAAGTGAAGTGACAAAGTAAAGGAGGATTATTTAAATAATAAAGTAAATGGAGAAATTTCTAATTATGGAAAGTAGTTATAAGAAGGTTGACCCTAAAATGAAGAAAATGGGTTAAGTGGTTAAGTGGCTATTGGATACATGGACAAGTGGAAAATTGGGCAAAGATGGGCATAGGTGACTATGTGGACAAAGTGGCCTAGAAGATGCTTCTAAGGAAGCTACTTGGAGAGTATAAATAAGAAGCAAGGGTCTCTTGTGAAAATCATCTCTTGAGCATAGCTTGAAGATATATTCTGAGTAAGAGAGGGATTGCAAGTTCTCATGGACACCAATGGAGACTTGAGTGTGAGATGAAGTCAAGTTCTTGAAGTATGAAGCAAATTCCAGATCTSCATTCTATGGGCTCAGATATGCCATAGAAACTCTGGTATGGTTACATAGTTTTCTTAATAGATACTCTTGATTATTGTATGGTGAATKTTTAAAGAATTCTTGATATGGTTGTTGTGATATGGTTATGTTGGTTGATTGATAAAGTGAGAAGTACTCTTATGGTTCAGTAGTGATATGATTTCCATAGTATACTGGTTGCTTATACATGATTAAGTAGMATTCATATTGTATGGTTGAGGAGCATGAGTAAGTTGTGGGAGAGCATAGATGTGTTGTGATTGGTTATGGTTCATATTGGACAATGAAAGACATAAGTAGATGTGATTGAATGTTGTAAAGGATCTGATTTTTTCATAGAGATAAAACCCTAATTATTTAGAAAGCATACACAGGTTATAGTACAGACTGGTCGCGTACATATGCGAGTTGTACTACTGGTAGGATGCCTACATACACGTGATGCACTACTGATAGGTCGGGTACCTGTTGACAGATTGGTACATGTTGAGGATTGATTCCTCTTCTCAGTTGGTGTTGAGTTGTGCGGTCGATGTGTCCAACACAAAGGTGGAAAATCACCCAGACTTTAAGGACATTGTTACGGGTAAGTTGAAATCTCTCTATTCATCCCTCCTCTTTTCTCTATCGGCTTGGGAAAGGGACACACTTGGTTCTTCCACTCTTTTGGATACTAGTGTTATTCATACTTCTATTAACACACGTCCAATTCGGGAGGGTTTAATTACTACATAATCTGTTTTTTTTAAATCCTGGGGGGCGGGGATATGATAATACATTGGTTGAGATTCTAAATCCTAGGGGTGTTAGGGTTACACCTGGACCCCCTGAAGAGGAAAACCCTTCTCCTATGGGAACTTTAACAAGGGAAGCTGAGGATTCTATAAGGAATGGGTTTACGACCAATGCGATGAAGGGGGATTGTACTTTACTTACATGATTTAGGGAACCAGAACTAGGAGAGAGTTCCATGGGAGATGTTATGGAGACCCTAATCCCAACTTACATAGAGGAAATTACCCCATTCCCCATACCTACCTATCAAGGTAGGAAAGTTATACAAATATTGGGACCTACAGGATTTTTTGGATAGTTGGAAAATCCCGGGGAGGGTTCATAAAATGATTACACTTGGTCAAAGGGCTTGGGATATGAGATCTCTCCCATAAAAAATAGGAGTGTGTGTAATCCTACCTACAATTACAAATTCTCTTCCTTCCAATTTTACTGATAATGGGGCACTTAGAGGCATGAAATCCCTTGCTAGAGCTAAACCATGATTTTTCTCTCCTTAAATATCAGAGTGGTGGGGGGGACTCTGAAATCGAGCTCCATGCGTAGACTCTTGTATAAGACAAAACCTAATATAATTTTTCTTCAAGAAACACCGGTGAACAAAAAAAAAGCTAGGCATTTTATGCATTTGTTTTGTCCAAGTTGGTTAACTTGTGTTGTAAGCTCAATTGGAAAGTCTGGTGGACTTTTGGTGACTTAGGACCCAAATAAACTTGATTTAGCACCTTACATTAGCTATGGTGGTATTTTTCTGACAGGTAATTGTTTTGAGAATAACAAGTCGATTTCTATGCTAATTGTTTATGGTCATTGTAACGAGAGAAAGTCCTTTTGGGAAAAGGTGGCATTTAGAGGTTTGGTGTCTCATAAAAACATGATAGTTGTAGGGGATTTAAATTTTACGACTAGTGCAACTGAGGTATGGGGAGCTTCAACACACTTGGATCCACTGGCCGGTTTCTTCAAAGATTTGTTTCAGGATAATCATCTGGTAGATATATTACCGGATGTATTGGTCCCCACGTGGTGGAATGGTAGAGCGGGGATTGATAGTATTTTTAAAAGGCTGGATCATTTTTATATATCATAGGATATTTTAAGCAAAGTTGGTAGATACAGATCTTGGGTGGAATATCCATATTTCTCAGACCATGCAGTTGTCCTTGTACAATTTGAAAATCTACAGTTTCCTACGACCTACCCTTTTAAGTTAAATTTGACTTGGTTGGGAGAAGAAGAGTATTCTACTATAGTGAAAGAAGTCTGGAATGATTAAGGTTTTAAGATTGAATCAAGCATACAAAAAATATTTGTGTGGAAATTAAAAATGTTAAAACAACATATTGAAACCTGGGAAAAAGTTCAAAGAAAGAATAAGCTATTAAGACTAGAAAAAATGGAGGAGGAGCTTCATGACTCTTATCAGGAAAAATCGAGGGAGGTGTGGGGCCAATCAACTGATTTCCACATTAAGAGCTTGGATGAAGAGATAAATACATTGCTTCTTTACGAAGAAGAAATTTGGAGATAGAGGAGCAGAGCCATTTGGTTGAAAAGTGGTGATCAAAATACAAAGTTTTTTCATAGCTTTGCTAGTGCTAGAAGGAACAGTAAATATATATGAGAAGTTATGGATGAGGAAGGGCAAAGTCATTGTGGTCAAGAGGCACTCAAAAAATAGGCCACCAGACATTTAAGAGGTTTTTTTGAACTTGGGGAACAACCGCTCTTAGCTAATCAAGTATACACAACCAGTCTTTTTCCTCATTTTTTCATTGAGGAGGACTCTAATTTACTTGATAGACCTTGTCCACAGATGGAAATTTGGGAAGTACTCAAGCTCTTTTCTAAAGATAAAATCTTGGGACCTGACGGTTGGACGGTTGATTTCTTCTCTCAATTTTTTTACCTGGTAGGGGATGAACTGTTGGAAGTGGTGGAGGATTCTAAGATGAGAGGAAAGGTGATTATTTCTCTAAACTCGACTTTTCTAGCTTTGATTCCAAAAGTAAATAAACCCTTGAATTTTGGTCACTATATACCCATAACACTCTGTAACTTATGTTACAAACTAATAGCAAAGGTAATTGCTAACAGACTTAAAACAATTCTATAGTGGGCTCTTTCTAGTGAACAATTGGGATTTTTTAAAGGTAGACAAATATGGGATGTCACTGGCACGACACAAGAATGTTTGCATGGTATAAAATTGAAAAAAATGAAGGATTTGATTTTAAAGTTGTATTTAAAGGAAGCATACGACTGTGTTAACTTAGATTTTTTAAAGATTGATTCTATTGCAAACAGGTTTCAGCCTTCCTACTACAAATTGTATATTGAGTTGCATAGTCAGTACCTCTTTTGTTGTCCTTATAAATGGAGAGACTTCCCCTTTTTTCCAGAGTGGCAGAGGACTACGGAAAGGATGTTTGTTATCACCGTTGTTGTTTATTTTAGTAATGGAAAGTCTTATCCTAATGCTAAATAAAGGACAGGTCGATGGAAGTATGACAGGGGTGAAGGTTTCTAGGATTGTAAAGATTCTCCATATTTTCTGTGTTGATGATATTCTCATTATGAGCAAGGCCTCTTTATAGGAATGAAAGGATACAATCAATCTCTTAAATCTCTTTTGCAGTGCTACGGGTCTGAAAGTAAACATGACCAAGTCTACCTTTCATCATTCTGGAATCCAAGGGGAGATTTTAGAAAAGTTTAAAGAAGCTTATTCCTATAATTTTGTTGATATGGTTGAAGGTTTCAGATATCTGGGATATTATATAAAATCTGAAAAATATAAGTTTGAATATTGGAGATGGCTCTTAGAAAAAATTGAAAAATGAATCCGACATTGGTGTGATAGATGGCTATCCCTTTGTGGACGTTTCATTCTTATAAAAGTTGTGCTGGAAACATAACCAGTGTTTTGGATGGATCTAGCAGCGATACCTATTTCTGTGCTCAATAAGATCAGATAGTTAAACCACAATTTCCTTTGGTCGGGTTGTAGTGCAAAACAACACCTCCACCTGTGCAGCTGTGAATCGATTTCCAGACCAAAGTATCTTGGTGGTTGGGGATTAAGGAATATTCACCTTTTCAATAGAGATTTGGTAGCAAACTCTCTGTGGAAAGTGTTGACGAAGGATGGAATTTGGCATAGGGTAATCAAGACAAATACCTTCCTTGTATATCAGTTCCTACTTGGTTCATAACAGCTACTAATAGCTCATCCTTAGCTTCACAGACTTGGAAAAATATTTTAAAATCAATTCATCTTATTACTCATTGTTTAAGTTGGAGACATGGTGTAATATCCCTCAGCCGAACCCAATTGTAAATGTAATATAAGTATACATAAGTTGGTGAGTTTTTTTGACATCATTTTTGTAATGCACTTCCCATGGCATAGTGTGCTCATGAACTGTGCAGTAAAATGATGTAGTATGCACATTCTTGGATACCGCGCGCAGTAACTAAAGTGCGTGCAGTATGGAGGACAACGAGCCTCATGTATATGATATGTGTTTTAGGCTAGTGAGCCAGTTTTTATAAGCTGGGATGATTATGTTTTGGTATTAGGCCGGAGTGCCTAGATGTTAAAGGCCAGTGCACCTATTTTGTACATATCTCATGATTAATATAAAATACATTGATGCACCCAAACCGACCATGATAAAAGAGATGGGGGACTGAAATTCACTAGTTAGGGAAAGGGAGGGCCAAAAGTCAAGGGAATATTATATTAATATTTCCTAAAGCATAAAGTATGGATAATTATTTTATCCTAAGTTCTAAAGTTGGGGACAAGTGGACCAAAGTAACTTCTGATATGACATGTGTCAAGTTGGGGACATGCATTCATATCGTGGGGGGACTTAGCTCATTTGGTCACTTTTCATGGGGATTCTTACTAGTAGCTTGACCATCATTCTCACCATCATTTTCACGATGCATTTCAGAGTGATTCCTTCCTTCACTCAGTTATTCAGTCAATGATTCCATGACCATTTTCACTCACGCAGTCAGTTATCCGTGAGACATCCATTTCACCATATCTGAGCCTGTTTCCATAACCTTTTCCAGTTGATGTACCTGGTTACCTTGGAGTGGGATTGAGGAAGCAGGTTGTCAGGCCGGTGAGCAATTCTCCGAGCAAGAGAATTGTTGGGGATTGTTTTCCGAAGGTGATAAACTGCAACTACAGTGCTCTGAGACTTCTGGTCTGGCCTGTTGTTGAAGCCCTGGAAGGGAAGTGGGGTAGCCGAGGGATTGTTGAGTAGAGAAGGGGAAAACTTCCTTAGATGGGACAGGAATGTGGGGAATAAGAGGTTGTAGGCTATTAGTTGAGTGAGCACCTGAGACAGAGTCTTTCCTGTTGTCCATGAGCCTTAGCCTGGTTAGGAACCCTTTTCCTGGGTGGATTTCAGTCCTAGCTCAGGGGTGACTCACTATTGAGAGTGATGAGCAGTGTAGTCTAAGGATGGGAGGTTCGTGGACGGTCTGTACGCAGTTGGTGACAATATTTCCAAGATAAGTACCAATCGTATGATAAAATGATATGTTGCATTGTTATTTACATGCTTATGTTACAGTTTATCATATATGCGTTTATAATTGCCTGTATGTTTATGGGTATTTTCCTGTATATGTTGGATATCCATGGTTACTTTTATTTCAGTACAAATTCATATATTACATAATGTAATTGTTTGTTTATGTTTATATGTAAAGCTTCCACAAGAGTGTTATATGTACATGTTTAAGTTGCATGCAGTTTTAAGAGAAAATTTATGTGGCATAGCTCAGTTGATTACTGGGTATGTTATTGTATGTTTCGTAGTAAGAGAATGAAAGTGTTCCCTAGAGTAGCATGGCCCAGTTTATTTAAGGTTGGGGATGTTACTAACTGGTGCCAGAGCATGAGATATTGCTCTGGAGTGGCGTCACCCTACCTGCGAGTGGCCGAGGGAACGTTACAAATTGGTATCAGAGCTTCAATTTGAACACTAAGCCTGGTTGGGCTAGAGGGGTTCAATTGAAGCGAATATTCATAGAAGAGTAACTTCGAAGTGACCAAAAGTCAAGTCACAGAGCGTCCATGGAAAAACGTTGGCGTGCAAGTGTGCGCGGTAAATTGTGGCATCATGCGAAATATTATTATGTGTGGATGCACGCATTGACGTTATCCCTGCGCGGTGAGCACGCACATAGTAATGCGCACAAGGGGTGTGCACGTATTTCATAACACAAAGGATTTTTGTTGGTACGCACATAGTATGAGTATAAGTTGTCTCGCGACAATGTATTCAATGGTGCGTGCAGATAATTGTGCGTGATGGAACATATTGAACTTTAACATGGTGCAATGCATAGGGCGAAATGCATGTGGAGTATCGGTGCATGATACCAAAACTGTGCATAGTGGATATTGGCACACAACACAAAAAGTAGCCCATGTAATTTGTCGGTGCGAAGGAGAAGAAATGCATAGTGGATATACGTGCGCAGAAGAGCATTTTACCTTGTGATATTTCTATGTACGATAAATATAAATGTACAGGTCGAAGTTTAGTGTGTGAGAAATCGCTTGGAAGGCAATGAGTCTAAGTTTAAATTGCATAATATTAGAAGAAAAAGAAACACACAACTGCATCGAAGCATTAATTAAAAAGGAATTCTGAGTTTTATATTCCTCCGATTCAGATAGATGAAAGTAAAATATAAGCTTACAAGAAAAGCATACTATAAAAGAAAACAAGACTCATAACACCACCAGATAGAATTTTGTAATAAACAGTCTAAAATCCGCTTCTGTATCTATATAATCGTATTAATCACAAAATTACAAAAGTGGAATGACAATAGTTATCCTGTTGTAAAAAGGGTCATTTAAGAATAGGCCTATCATCTCTGGTGCTCCTTACCTCTGCTACCAGCGGTTCAAAATTTGTTGAAACATGCTTAAATTTAGTTGAAGACTCACTTCAGCTTAGCGATCTCCTCCTTTAAAGAATCTAACCAGACCGGTTGATTCTCTCCAACACTTTCGACCGCTTCAGCTGTGGATTCTTCCTTCTTCTACCGCTTGCTCCTTTTCTTCTTAGCGTCTGGCCTATTGATGACTAAATCCTCCATAGTGGGATTCAACCTGACTTCCAACCGCGAGTCTATAGCTGGATCTATGTGGAATTTAGTTGCTAGAATGTGTGCAAGGACCCTTTCCTCCTTATTCACAAGAAAGTCTAGCATGTTGCTCGAATAACCAGTTTCACTCGATTTAGCCTTGTCCATGTATCTCAGGTTGTGGATACTGAAATGATTTTATAGAGAGAAGAAAGTCAAGCAATTTAGAGATTAGTTCGTTTATGGATATGCATATACCTTCATGCTTGAGGATTGGTAATTATAGAATTCCAATTATGAAGCGCAGACGGATTACGTACAAGAGTGTTGGGTTGCCATGCTCGGCTAATCCATTTTGAATGAACAACTTTTGAGTTCATTACATGGCGTCATTCAGCTGACGTCACATGGTTGTGAAGTACCGAATGAGTGAAATGGGGTGATCTGACTAGCCGTCGCCCGCTCCACGAGTGGTGGATTTGACATGTTGAAACACGTGATACCGCATCTTGGCGAAAGTGGTTTTGGCAAACCACCTTATTGCACAGATGTATCTTTGAAGGCACTCCGAGTCTATGTTTTCAAGACTTGGGTCTTATCTAGAATTGTCATGGTAATAACACCAGGAAATCGGGAGAGATAATTCTGATGTATATATTGAACCAAAATAGTGCATATTCTCATGAATTGTTGAATTGTTAGCTTGATAAGTTTCGATGGTTGCACGTTTTGCAGAATTAACAAGAACTATATTAGATCAGACCAGTGCAAATTCCATAGGAATGGAAAAATCATAGGGGAATTACAATCAGCAAGATGAGAGTAGGGGTGGATTTCCATTTGGGCATTGAAGAAATGAACTCCAATAGACATGGAGAAGAAAGGAATGAAAACATGAATATGGCTGAGACCATTAAGAATTTGCAGAAGGATGTCCAAAGCCATAAAGATGATAATGAAAGGCTTATGAGAGCCAAAGAGTAGCAAGATGAATTCAACATGAAGTTATTGGACGGCTTGAACAGACTAGAAAATAAATTGGTTAAGGAGAGTGGCTCAAGTAAATCTGGAATTCACAAGCCTTCGAATGAGAAAAGAAAATAAAAAAGTGTTAGTAGACATCACCATCATTCCCCAAGGCATTCTAATAAGAGAGCAGGCAACAACTCAAGTCTATCCCCTGTCGGAAGGTATAAGAGGTCTGGGGTGGATGAGCTGCGAGGAGAAATGAACAAAATCAAACCTCCTACCTTTGATGGTGAGCACAAGAAGGATGAAGATGTAGAAACATGGTTGTTGGGCATGAGAAAGTATTTTCAATTGCATAATTATTCTTCTAATGCAGAGGGTAGAATCGTTATCTATCAACTCAAAGGAAAAGTCTCCATGTGGTGGGATCAACTTGTGCAGGTGCAACACATTGAAGAGAAAAGTATTACTTGGAGGGAATTCAATAAGTATATTGAGAAGAAGTACTTGACTAAGAGATACTATGACAAGAAAATGAAAGAGTTCTTTGAACTCAAGCTTGGAAGTATGACCATAGATGAATATGAGAGAAGGTTTCTGAAACTGCTGAAGTATGTCTCTTTCATCAAGGATGAGACAGTCAAAATTCAAAGGCATTTGAGTGGATTTCCACCATTCATTAGTGACAAAATACAGTATGATGATCCCAAGACATTAGAAGAGACCATAAGGAGAGCTAAATGCTTATATGATCAGCAGAAAGCAAGGCCAAATTTCCAAAAGGCTTGGGAAGACAATAAGAAATTCAAGATGGGTCAGAGGAAGAAGGGAGCTAAACCACCATTCTTCAGAAATAATCCACAAGGACAACAAACGCCTAAAGAAACCAAGATGATTGACATAGGGGGTCAAGGGCCAAGGAAGCCACCTATGCAATGTTGGGGTTGTAAAGGAGATCATAGGTTTAGAGATCGTCCTCACAGAGGTGAAAAAGGTAGGGTTGTTCACAATGTACAACAAGTTGAAACAGTGGAGGACATGGGAAGATATGTGCCAAGGATTTATGCAGCCCTAGACAACAAGCAAGAAGAGTATCAATCCCACATGATTGAAGTGGAAGTTATGATCAACAACCAAACCATTGTTATTTTAATTGATTCAGGAGCTAGTCATAGTTATATAGACCAAAGATGGTGGGAAGTTTGCAATTTCCAAGAAGCAAGCATGGTAAATACTGGTTGGTGCAAATGGCTACAGGAGCCAGAACAAAAGTTAATGAGATGGTTAAGTCATGCCTTATAGACATGAATGGACTGAACACCAAGGCATATTTAAACATCTTGCCTTTAGGTTCCTATGACTGTCTAATTGGGATGGATTKGTTGGACCAACATCACACTCTCTTAGACTGTCACAACAAATCATTTACTTGCCTGGATGAGGAAGGGAAACTAAGGAAATTATAGGGAATTCCTAGGGMAGTAACCATTAGAGAAATTTCAGCATTGCAGCTGAATAAATGTTATAGAAAAGGGTGTTAAATAATTGYGGCTCATTTGGCGGAGACACCTAGAGATAAGGTGCCAAATTTGGAGGATTATGCAGTCTTGGAAGATTTTGAAGATGTGTTCAAGGAGGTACCCGGACTACCCCCAAGGAGAGACATTAATTTATCTATAAATTTAATGTCTGGAGCAGCGATGGTATCAAAGACTCGTTACAGAATGAGTACACCAGAATTGAAGGAGTTGCAAATGCAGCTTGAAGAACTTATGAAGAAGGGGTATATATGCCCAAGTGTGTCACCTTGGGGTGCCCCAGTCTTGTTTGTGAGAAAGAAATATGGAACACTAATATTGTGCATTGACTTCAGGCAGTTGAATAAAGTGACTGTTAAGAACAAGTATCCTCTGCCAAGGATTGATGACCTCTTTGATCAATTGAAGGATGCAAAGATATTTTCAAAGATATATCTCATATCAGGATACCATCAGGTAAGGATTAAAGAAGAAGATATCAGCAAGACCGCCTTCAGGATAAGGTATGGTCATTATGAATTCACAGTGGTGCCATTTGGGTTGTCAAATGCACCAGCTATTTTCATGTGCTTAATGAATGGTGTTTTCCGAGAGTATTTGGACAAGTTTGTCATTGTCTTTTTGGATGAAATTATTATATATTCCAAGTCAAAGGAAGAGAATGAACATCATTTGAGGATGATGTTGCAAGTATTTATAAGGGAGCATCAGTTCTATGCCAAATTGAGAAAGTGCTCATTTTATCAAAAACAAATTCATTATTTGGGGCATATCATTTTAAAGGATGGGATAACAGTGGATCCTGAGAATATAGAGGCCATTAGAGAATGGTCAGTGCTAAAGAATGTGATAGAGATGAGATCATTCATGGGTCTTGCAGGCTACTATCAAAGATTTATTGAAGGATTCTCAAAGATTTCACACCCAATCACTTCTTTTCAAAGACAGGGAGTGAAGTTTCGATGGACACTGGATTGTGAGAAAAGTTTCCAACACTTGAAACAATTATTGACAAGTGCTCCAATATTAAGGATCACAGACCCAGATGAAGACTTCATCGTATGCACCGATGCATGTAATGAAGGACTTGGTGGAGTCCTCATTCAAAATGGGTTTGTCATATGTTATGAATCAAGGAATTTGAAGGATCATGAAATAAATTATGCCACTCATGATTTGGAGTTGGAAGCCATAGTGCATGCCTTGAGGAAATGCAGACACTACCTCATGGGAAATAGGTTTGAGCTGATAACAGACCACAATGGTCTTACATGTTTATTTGATCAACCAAATCTAAATGCTAGGCAAAGTAGATGGTTAGAATTTCTAAGCGAATATGACTTTGATATAAAACATATCAAGGGGAAAGAGAATAAAGTGGTTGATGCACTCAACAGGAAGGTGCATGAATTACATGCTACAACCATTATCATGTATCAGACTGATATTAAAAGAAAAATTATGGAGGTTGCAAATGCAGATCTACAATACAAAGAATTGGTAGCAATGCTACAACAGGGTAAGATGCCAAAAAAGGTGGATAATTATAATTTGGGAATAGATGGAATATTGTTGCACAAGAACAAAATTTTTGTTTCGAATGTCTAGGACTTGAAACGTATGATTTTTCATGCAATTCATAATGTTCCTTATGCAGGGCACCGTGGATATCAAAAAATTGTGGCAGCGATCAAGAACCATTAATTTTGGCCAGGTATGAAGAGAGATATCGGCGAATACATCGCTAGATGTATGGAATGTCAGAAATTTAAAGCTGAGAATAGGCACCCAGCAGGGTTGATGCAACCTTTAACCATTCTTGAATGGAAGTGGAAAGTGGTGACAATGGATTTTATTACGGGACTGCCTAGAACAGGAAAGATGCATGATTCGATCATGGTGGTGGTGGACAAGATTATGAAAGCTGCCCATTTTATTCCACTGAAAACTACGCACAAGGCAGCAGATGTTGTTGATATTTTCATGAAGGAAGTGGCACGATTGCACAAGATTCCTAACAATTGTGTCCAAAAGAGACCCGAAATTCACCTCGAATTTCTGGAAAGGATTGTTCAAAGGATTCATAATGAATATGAACTTTAGTACAGTTTATCATCCTGATTCTGATGGACAGATAGAGAGGGTGAATAGAGTGATAGAAGATATACTGAGAATGTATGTGATGGACAAACCATCGAAACAGGAAGACTACCTACACTTGGTAGAATTCGCTTACAATAATGGGTATCAGGCATCATTGAAGATGAGCCCATTTGAAGCACTTTATGGCAGAAAGTGCAATACTCCAGTGAGTTGGGATAATCTAGCTGATAGGACAGTAGTTGGGCCAGAGTTTCTCAAGGAGATGGAGGACCAAATGATAAAATTAAGCAGAATTTAAAAGCTGCCCAAGACAGACAGAAATGGTATGCCGATAAGAATAGAACCCATAGAGAATTCAAACTGGGTGATCATGTTTTACTGAAAGTAAAAGCTAACAAGAGTTCCCTGAAGATGGGAAGCTGCGCCAAGTTGGTAGCCAGATTTTGTGGGCCATTTGAAATCCTAGAGAGGATTGGTCCAGTTGCTTATATAATTGCATTGCCTGCATCTATGTCTGTTCATAATGTCTTCCATGTATCATTGCTAAAGAAATATATACCTGATGATAATCATGTTATTGATTGGAGTGTGATTCAGATGGAGCAAGAAGGTGCTTTTCAAGTGCATCCGGTGCACATTTTGGACCAGAAAGTCAAGCATCTCTGGAACCAATCCATAGGGCTTGTAAAGGTCTAATGGACCTAGTACGGTCCTGAGGACGCTACTTGGGAGCATGAGGATGCAATGCAGACAGAATACCTACATCTTTTTGAAGATTTTTGAAAACTCTATTGTATGTGGGTGTATGATGCACTAAGGACAATGCATAAATAAGGGGAGGGGATTGTAATATCCCTTGGCATAACCCAATTGTAAATGTAATATAAATATACCTAACCCGGTGAGCTATTTGGACATCATTTTTGTAATGCACTTCCCATGGCATAGTGCTCGCATGAACTGCACAGTAAAATGATGTAGTATGCACATTCCTGGATACCGTGCACAGTAACTAACGTACGCACAGTATGGAGGACAACGAGCCTCATGTATATGATATGTGTTTTAGGCTGGTGAGCCAGTTTTTATAAGATGTGATGCTTAGGTTTTGGTATTAGGTCGGAGCGCCTAGATGTTAAAGGGCAATGCGCCTATTTTGTACATATCTCATGATTAATATAAAATACATCATTGTGCACAGACCAACCACGATAAAAGAGATGGGGGACTGAACTTAACCAGTTAGGGAAAGGGAGGGCCAAAAGTCAAGGGAATATTATATTAATATTTCCTAAAGCATAAAGTATGGATAATTATTTTATCCTAAGTTCTAAATTTGGGGACAAGTGGACCAAAGTAACTTCTGATATCACAAGTGTCAAGATGGGGACATGCATTCATATCGTGGGGGGAATTAGCTCATTTGGTCACTTTTCACGGGGATTCTTACCAGCATCTTGACTATCATTCTCACCATCACTTTCACAATGAGTTTCATAGTGATTCCTTCCTTCACTCAGTTATCCAGTCAATGATTCCATGACCATTTTCACTCACACAGTTAATTATCCGTGAGATGTCCATTTCACCATATCTAAGCCTATTTCCATAAACTTTTTTGGCTGGTGTACCTGGTTACCTTGGAGTGGAATTGAAGAAGCGGGTTGTCAAGCCCGTGAGAAATTCTCCATGTGAGAGAATTGTTGGGGATTGATTCCTGAAGGTGCTAAACTGCAACTACAATGCTCTAAGACTTCTAGTCCAACCTGTTGATGAATCCCTGGAAGGGAAGTGGGGCAACCGAGGGATTGTTGAGCAGAGAATGGGGAACACTTCATTGGGTGGGACAGGAATGTGGGGAATGAGAGGCTGTAGGCTGTTAGTTGAGTGAGCACCTAAGACAAAGTCTTTCATGTTGTCCATGAGCCTTATCCTAGTTAGGAACCCTTTTCTTGGGTGGAGTTAAGTCCCAACTCGGGGGTGACTCACAGTTGAGAGTGATGAACAATTTAGTCTAAGGCTGGGAGGTTCGTGGACGGTCTATGCGCAGTTGGTGACAATATTTCCAAGATAAGTACCAATCGTATGATAAAATGATATGTTGCATTGTTATTTACGTGCTTATGTTACAGTTTATCATATATGTGATTTTAATTGCTTGTATGTTTATGGGTGTTTTCCTATATACGCTGCATATCCATGGTTACTGTTATTTCACTACAAATTCGTATATTACAGAATGTAATTGTTTATTTATGTTTATATGTAAAGCTTCCACAAGAGTGTTGTATGTACATGTTTAAGTTGAATGCAGTTTTAAGAGAAAATTTATGTGGCATAGCTAAGTTGATTACTGCGTATGTTATCGTATGTTCCGCAGTAAGAGAATGAAATTGTTCCCTAGAGTAGCATGGCCCGGTCTGTTTAAGGCTGGGGATGTTACCAACTAGTGTCAGAGCATGAGATATTGCTCTGGAGTGGCGGCCCCTGGTGTGGGGGTGGTCGGGGGAACATTACACATGGGTTAGGACATTCAGTTTTAATTGGGAAATATTGGATCTTAGGCTTGGGGAACTCTTCTCTGCTTACTCAAGATCTTTTGTCTTCTTTAAAATGAAAAAGCATAAGATATATGTATCAGGCTAGAGGTAATAACAGGTCGGGGTTTATAACTTCTCAGTGGAAAGATAGTGTCGAGCTAGAACTTGTGGGAGATTTGGCACTTGAATGGGACTTCTTTTGTAGGGATTTAATTGGTACAGGGGTACAGATTCAAAAGAAAGAAGATGAATTAATTTGGACTGGTGGTGAGAATTCTGGTATTCTAACAGTTCAAAATGTATATTGTACCTTAGCAAAAAAACTTTGGCAGTAGTCGATTGGAGGATGGAGGAGGAATATGTGGTCCTGGGAAATTGCTTTAAAAATTACACTGTTCACTTGGTTGGTTGTGGAAAATAAAATCTTAACCTGATATAATCTAAAAAAAAAGGATGGGAAGGACCAAATATCTGTCATTTATGTTCAATGGACTCGGAGATAGTTTTGCATCTGTTGGTTAATTGTAACTTTACTAAACAAGTTTGGCAGAAGATAAAAAGTGGACTTAATATAAAATATTCTTGGGAAGGTAATAATTTATTTATATGTTTTGACATTTGGATTAAAAAGGAGCGGAATTTCATTACTCTTCCCTCCTTGGTTTGCTGGTTTATTTGGTTGGAGAGAAATAAGACAATTTTCGAAAATGGAACCCCATCTATCTATTCAATTGTTTTTAAGTCATTGGGGAATGTGGATAGTCACATACGCACTCATAAAGTGTTTTTTCCCAGAATTTTCAAGCTTCCCAGTCAAGATCTTCCTATAGTTGGATAGTTTGATGGTGCAACACAATCAAATGGATTACCGAGTGGGTATGGAGGAGTGATTAAACTATCTGACACTATTGTTTAGAAATGGACTATCAATTGCGGTCCACGTACAAACACAAGGGATGAATTACTTGGTGTTTGGGCGACCTTAATCTTGGCTACTCTTGTGGATATTGATACACTACAGGTCTTTGGAGACTCAAAAATAGTAATTGATTGGATGAAATTCATAGGAAATCTATAGGTCATCTCTTTAGTGAGATGGAAGGACATAATTAGAGAACTAACCAATACATTGAGTAAAATCAGGTTGTCTCACATATTTCGGGAACATAATTGGGAGGATGATACACTATCCAAAAAGGATTTACAAAATCCAAAAGGGAAGATAATATATAACAAATGGATAGAAGGAAACAAGGGACCTTCTCTTTTACTGCGCCTTTTTTAGCATATTTCTATTCCTAATGTTTTTTTTTTTTTGTAGTAGTAGTTCTGCAAAAGTTGTCATAGAGTAAGGAGGTAGATATTATATGTTTTTATACGGTCCCTGATCAGTGTGAGATAGAAAGTATACTATAATAGTTTGTATGTTTTTTGAGGAGGTGTTGGAATGTTGTTTTCATTGAACAGTTTTAAACGTTATGTATTTTACCTGGTAAGGTTATTATGGCGATGTGCAACTATTATATTTAATATAATGAGAATTTTTCTGCTGGAAAAAAAAATAAATTTCTTCGGATGTAAATTTCTGTTATGATTACAGTTATATAAATAAATATAACGAGAAATTTTATTTTGGAAAAAAAAGTTTAAAGAATAAATTTCAAATTAAAATTGTCATAATAATATATGAACAATTGCTTACCATCCAAAGAGGGTAGAAAGGGAAGGACAGGCTGCAAATGAAATCTACGAGATAATATTTTCCTTATTCATATTCATAATGTTATTTTAGTCTTGTAAAATAAAAGCAACAATAAATGAACTGTGTACTCCTAACAGTTTTTGTTAAAGATATGGATAATGATGATATGTGTCGATGTGCATGGCATCTCATGTCAAGAGAGTGAAAGAAGATGCATACATAGCATTAAATGTTCTTTAGTTGGGTGGTTATTCTCACTGAAAGCAGTGGCACATCTGCATACAAGATCTGTTTTTTGTTGGTGCTTACATTCATCTTGGTAAACATTATCTATTTTCGTGATTAAGGTGCACCCTTCTATATACAGGGGTGTATATTGTCTAATATAAAGTTATTTTAGATATGATGGTGTACATCCCTGCATATAGAGCATTAAATGCTCTATATCCAGGTGGTTATTCCTCGCAGAAAACAAGAATACATCCACATACAATATTTGTTTTGTGTCAATGCTCACATTCACATTGGTAAGCATTATTTAATGTCCTTATCAAGGTGTACCTCATTGTTTGCAGGGGTGTACATTGTTGAATATAAATTTATTTTAGATATGACAGTGTCTACCCCTGCATATAGAACATTAAATGCTCTGCAGTTGGGAAGTTATTGCTCACTAATAACAACAACACATTCATGTATGTGATCTATTTTGTGTTGGTGCTCTCATTCACATTGGTAAATATTATCTAATGTCATGATTAAGGTGCAGGGAGAGTTGGAATTTTCAAATAGTTTTCATGGAATGTTTGGAATTATGATGTATAAACATTTAATATTATTCATTCCATAGTTGTATTTATGTACATTATGAATCAAAAAAGGTATACATATTAATGCTCACCTTCATATTAACATTAACATTGGAATGAGAAAATGAATGTGAGAAGAAAGAGTGGCACAAGAGATTAGGGGTCCATATGAGCTTTGTAACATGTTTATCTGAATGTCAAACAACATTGTAATGAACTTGGAATTTAAGTTAAGAGATTTTTGAAATATTAAAATATAATTATATAATTATAATAAAAATGAAAATAAATTTAAGAAAATTTAATGAAAATACGAACATGATTAGGATAGAAGGAAAATTTGATATCTTAACATCCATGGTAATATGAAGCGTCATCTTCACACACCTACTTGTTAACAAAATCTAAATCATGTTTATATGCAAGCAAAAAAGGCCAAAGACTATAGCAATTGTGCCAATTTTATTTTCCATGAGGATAAAGAGTGTGTTTGTCCTCAGGTTGGTTAACATTGGATGGAATATTCTAGTTGGATTATTTTATAGGAGGATGGGGAATGAAGGGACAACATTGATCCTAGTGTGTATTGAAGACAACGATGCTATGATCAAGGCCTTGTAGAACCTTAACTATTTGTATCTTTTTCCATCTTTAGAACGAGATCTACACCAATCTCTCACTCCCTTCGCCCACACACTTTTTATCCTCTATTGTTAGCGTTGTTGCACCCTTCAACTAACACACACACACACACACACATATATATATGTTTAACATGAAACTTTGATGTAACATGTGTTTTAATCTAAATTTCTATAAAACATTATAGTTGTACTAATATTTATAACAAGTCTTAGATATTTAAAATTTATGTGTATCAATTTTTATTACAATTATTTTATTTAAAATAAATATATATTTATTTAAGTTACAGATATAAGTTTAATGTAAAAATAAATTTACTCATTCTTCTCTACTAGCATTATGAGTCATTTTTATGTCATGCTTTGTAAACTTGGTTTGATTGGTAGTTATTATCGTGTGGGAAATATTAAGTCCCATGATGATTCTCTCATTTCCTTTTCATCTTGTCCATTGAATGATAAATATTGTGTATTCAATGGACATGATGCAACTTGTTGATTGTATACATAGTTGATCGTCTTCCTCCATTTTGTACAAACTCCATGCTTGTGGGATGGTTGTGGAGGATGAAACCTTGATGCAAGTAGTTTATTTTAATCCTAAACAACCAAATATATGACTCCTTGGATGTCTCAGTTACCATTTTGTGACTATAAGTGAGAGTCTATGTATGATGGTTTAATAGCTCCTAGGTGTGTTCATAACTTTTTGGTTTCAAGGGGATATAACAATTGATATTTGTTGTGTTTTTGACGTGCCATTAGAATTATTGTTTTGGAAATTGCATTGTGCATATGTGGTATCATAGTAATGTGTTTCATTGAGGCATTCTAGTACATATATTTTGCACTGCATTTTTTTTTATGTGTTGTTTGCCATTGTTGCTCTAGTTGACAATTTTTTTGTTTTTAGTATAGTGGATGTATTGTGTATTTATGTGAATTAATTGTATGTATTAAACATATGTTGAGAGTATTTTGTACATTTCACTTATTGGAACAATTTTCTTGAAGTCTAATACGTGACATTGTTCAGGGGTTTATTGATATTAAGAAAATGCAAGTAGTTAATTTATAGTGAATATGTCAAAATATGGTGTTAATGGTTTTATATGTTGGTGCAGAATCAATATAAAGGCTAAGGATGTTTTCTATATGTTGGTGCAAAATCAATATAAATGTTAAGGATGTTTTTACCACTTGAAAATTTGAGGCAAGAAACATAGGCATTTGAAATAAATATCACTACCAAGTGTGAGAGGGATGTAATAGTGACGTAGATGTTCCCCTAAGTGTGGAAGCTTTTAATATGCAACATTTTTTAAATTAGCAGACCGTAAGGGTGGTGGGGGTTGTTGGGAATTTTTAACCTTGTCATATTATCCACCAATCTACTCCGATCTCTTAGGATTTCCTCCACTGCAATGTCTATAATACTGACAAAATCATACTATCATGTAGCGATCCCATGATGCCACTTATCATGTCAAATCATATGTGTTTACATCTTCATTGTTAACTAGATAGAATACAAGATGACATAAGATAACCTTCAATGGGACATAATGATGTTGGGCTACCATTGTTTTGCAAAATTGGACCCTAGCTCATGGTGTAGATGATTGTTTAACACAAATTCATATAAATGATTACTTGTAGTGCTAGTTTTCATCTACATGTGTTGATGCAATCTTTGTGAGGTGTGACAACTACAAGGTACATAATGTCTTATGAATGCCCCATATGGAGAGCCCAAAATCTTGACTTGTAGAGGAGAGAGAATAGGGAAACGAGAGAGACACCTCTTAATACTAGGCATATTTTGAATAAATGCACCATTGAGGTTTTTGGGGTTTACAAGGGATGCCTAAGCTACTCACATGACGTATGAGACTTGTATGACATATAAGTCACATGACGTATGAGACTTGTATGACATATAAGGATTATAATGTCCTTACAATCTTCTCTTGAAACAATCTGCATCTTGTTGTCATCCTAAGATCGATGGGCATCACATGATTTTATGACACTGCTTTGAGATGACCATGTTAAAGGGGAAAAAAGAAAAGAAGATATGACACAGGGAATCATACAAATGTTAAAGATGATGTTATGCTAGCAGTATTTTATAAAAAATAACCCACTCGAACCTTCAATGTGACAAGATTCCATGGATTGATATATTTATTGATGATGTTAAATGGCATAACTTCTCCATGTTTGTAAACTAGGGATTTGAGCTAGTAAAGCTATAATTCCCCATGGGGAAATCCCTCTTCCTTTGACCTATATAGGAGGGAGAGAAGGATATTATGGGAGAGACTTTCAACTCTTATAAAATCGTCATCGAGGTGGACTATGTGAGACTTGATGTCACATTTCAAGAGTAAATGTTTCAATCCCAACCCTAATACCACATATGATTCAAATAAATGTTTATCATTGGGAATAATAAATGATTGTAGTACACATTTTGAAAGTTAGTTGCAAATTCCATGTGTCTAAGGAAAATGCATTATGTGACTTTAGTATTCTTCCTTGCAAAAGGTATCTTCCATGTGACTAAGGCAATAATCATTGTGGAATAATCATTGTGGATGACACAAACATATCTACAATGCTACATTTAGTGTGCACTATCTTATTGGTTATTTGATGTACACATGGATTTAACACTCATCAGGAGAATAATTCATACTTGTGGCACACCTTTAAATTATGAGGAACGTATATTGATGAGTATAAAGGTAAAAGGAAAATTGGGCGGTGCACACCTGTGATGGGAGGTATGAGAATGATCTGGGTTTTCCATGTTCAAATCATTATTATATTTGCCTAGACAATGTGTATTGTAATTTCTTGTGAGTCAATTTTTTTTATATTGAATTAGTTTCATGTGATTACATAAATATTTTTAAAGTTTTTAATTTTTTTTTTATTAATTTTCATTTTTTTTAAATAAAAAATAATTTTATTTTATAGAATTTGAAATTCTTAATTTTTTATTGGTTGAACTAAGAGATATGATTTTTTTATGTGGTTTTAATATGTATTGTCAAATTACAATATTTAATAAAAAATATTAAAAAATTAAAAAATCCCTACAAGTGCCACCTAGCCATCATTTTAATTTATCATTGAATGTGATCATTCTTGATATAAGAGATATCATTATTTTAATACATTCAATGATGTAAAAGATATTATTATTTTAATCCATTTGTACTCCATTCCCTTATTCTTTAATACTTCATTGATTTGATAGTACTTCATGTTTTAGCTATCACTTTAATTTCATTTAATGAATTGTCTTTATTTTAGCTAATAAAACATAAATTTTAGGATTTTTGGCCTAGCTGTAGGTTTCAATAAATTTAGAGCATCAAATTGTTATAATTGCTATCTTTTTTCATTGACAATAACATAATACCATTTATGTAAGTCAATTATAAGAAAGTGTAACTTAGTAATTAATTGGAATATATATTATCTTTTTCCATTGTCAATAACACAATATCATTTATAGAACTCAATTATAAGAAAGTGTAACCTACTTTTCACATTCCTTCTTCCCTCAATTGTCATAATGTTTATGACTATAATGACTACAATGTTAACATTGTACTTTTCTATCTAATTTTTCAAATAAAAATAGTTTATCAACTCTCCCAACTTTCTTTCAAAATTCCTTTTTTCTTGAAGAAAAAATTCTCATTATATTAATAATATGGTATAAATACCAAAATTACAATTCTGCTTTCGCATATATGTATCGCTGCTCCATCCACATCTAATTGGTAAATTGTCTACAATAACGATAGACAACTCCTATATCTACCTCCACATCAAGTCTCCAACTAACAGTCAAAGAGTCTATCAATACAAATACAAAATTCCAAAAAGCTATAAATAGCCAAGTGCTATGTCTCTCAAGGTCAAATATATAGAGATATATATTGAGGTGACCCCACTTGATCGTCTATCCATTGATAATATGTCAAAATCCCCGCCTACTTTAGTAGAGCACTTTTGGATAGTGTATCAACCTCCACGTTTAATTCTCTGTAAATATGAGTGAAGTTGATCTGAGTAAAGACCTTCCATCATTAAATTACAAGTCATTAAATTACACTTTCCTTTAAACAACAAAGGAAAGTTACAAGTCATTGCACTGGAATGATGGAAAGATAGAATCAACTTCACTCAGATAAGGTTGATTCCATCCCTGTTGAATAATTCCATCCATGTTGCAACGTAGGCTGAATAAAGCGTGGATAAGGTTCCTTGTCCTAGAATTCTCCAAACCACCCAAATTCATGTAGCATACAATATTGATAGAAGGGGGAGTCTGATCAAAGATAGCCTTGTTTCATACTAACAAAATATACCATCAAAAAAATCCGGAAGTTGAGGAAAATACGACTCCTCCTTTGACCAATTATCCAAACTAGTATGCAAAGAAGAGCCCAACCAAATGGTCCGAAGCTTAAGGGCGAGAGTGATTCTATGCCAAACTTGTTTAGTAAAAGTACAGTCTATAAAAATATGAGTAATGGATTCAAAGTTCAAGCGGCATAGAAAACAAATTATAGGTCCCTCCCAGGCCCAGTGAAGAAGAATGTCCCAGGTCAATATTTTGTCAACTGCAGCTAGACAAATAAAAAGTTTGATTTTCAAGGGAAGAGTCCAATGCTAGAATTGTTTCCTCCATCATGTACACCTCTGGATCAAAATGGTAGAAGCTAAGGCATTATATAAATTTTCCACTGTAATGTTGTCAGATCAATCGCCTCCAATCTAGTTCAAAGTATCCTCTTGTTCCCCAATATGTATCCCCGCTCCTATAAGATTCAAACAGTAGCACTGCCATTCAATAACCAAGTCACCTAAAAGATCCAAGTCTGAACAATTTTTCCATCTAGTAATATATGTCTCGTGTTCAATAAGGCCTTTGGCTTGAAAGAGGTAGAAAACATGATTTTCATGTAATTTGTTCAAGAGCCCTGGTGCTAGAAATGTAGAAGTCCCCAGTCCCAGAATAACATCCCGACCAATATGAATAGCGTGGCTCGATCCTGGTTTCCAACAGAGCTAGTGTTGAATGATATGAATGTTTTTCAATAGTGATCTCCAGATCAGAGAAGCAATATTTGGACTTGTAGTAGTATGTCTGATCCAACTTGAGATAGTAAGATGTGTGATATATTTACCAGTAATAATGTGGTGCCAAATCCCGTCTTGTGACAACACACACCAGAGTTGGATGCCAATGCTTGATTAAACAGGAAAATTTTTCTTAGCCCCCAACCACCCACTGATTTTGGTTTTGCAATGGATTCCCAGCAACAGAGATGTAAGTGCTTATTTGCACTACCACCCATCCAGAGAAAATAAAATATCAGATGTCGGATCCTTTTTAGTATAGTACCAAGGATAGCAGTCAATGCCATCTAGTAAATTGCCTGGCTCTCCAGTACTGATTTAATAATAACGAATCTCCCTCCAAGCGATAGCCACCTATTGCACCAATGTGCGATCCTTTTTTCAAATTTCATGAGAATCCAGTGCCAATCAGTCACTTTGTAGAAGTCTGGTTTGAGAAAATATCCAAGATATCTCAGACCAATCAAGATATTAAGAAAGTTGTACGAGAAGATATTCTTGTACAATTCAATATCCACCTCTATAAGCCCTGAATAATGTAAAGTGGATTTTATCGCATTGATATGGAGCCCCGAAGCACGACAAGAGAATTTTAGAATTGAGTCGACCTCCAACCATTCTTGTGAATTAGCTCTGGTCGCAATAAGAATATTATCCACGAAGAATATATGAAAAATCTTGACCAGTCTTGAAACCTTTATGTATGAAAAATCTCATTTTGGAAGAAAGGAGTGGCTTCCCCATTTAGCAGAACAACTATGGTCACACTAGAAACACAACCCATGATCCATCTCGTGAAATGATGACCAAAACCAGATTGTATAGTATTAATCGAAGGAAGTCCAAATTAATACAATCAAATGCTTTTTTCAGATCTACTTTTAAAATCAGAGCCTGTAGATTTTTTTGTTTAATGTTGTGTAATACTTCATGTGTGGTTCCAATAGCATCCAATATCTGACGACCTTTTATGAAGCCCAATTGTTCACCCGAGATAAGGTGAGGCAAGTAAGGTTTAATCATATTGGACAGAGTTTTGGTGATTACCTTGTAGCAAATATTGCACAAAGCAATAGGCCTGTAGTCACTAAAGGAGGACATAATATTGGATTTGGGAATAAGAGTCAAGAAATTAGATTTTATGGCCCGATTGACCACCCCTCTGATCCTGGTATCTTCTACCATTTCCCATAGATCATCGCTAACAATATCAAAGAAGTGTAGGTAAAATTAGAGGGTCCAACCATATGGTCCGGGACTCTTATCCCTTTTGAAAGTATTAAGAACTTTCCAAATCTCCTCTTTAGTACAAGCAACATAAAGTAGATCAACCTCCCTCTCACCAATGAGTTTAGGAAAGAGACTAGTGATGGAAGCTTGGTTTGTAATGTTTGTAAGTCCCTGATCATAATAGGAATTCTTGAAAAAATGAAAGGTCGTTGGAATTAGCTTGTTGTGTCGTGTAATAATGTCTACAGTGTCTGACTTTAAGTTCCAAATATGTTTATGATTCCTCCTGAAGCTAGAAAAATGATGGAAATACTTTGTATTTCGATCACCACAGTTGATCCAAATAGCTCTACTCTTCTGGCACCAATGAGCTTCCTTGGCCAGCAAGAGCATGTTATGTTCCTCCTCAAGAGTCTTTATATGATGATCCATATTAGTTGTTCTAGTTCCCGCAGAATGTTACTGGGTCAGTGTCTGAACAATATCTTCCAATTGTGTGAGTCTATAAGTATTCTTGATAATCTGTAGATGGGCCCAACTTTTAACTTTCAATTTTAAGTGTTTCAGCTTCCATGCAAAATGTCTCTGGACGTCAACTTCTTGTAGAAAGGACTGGTCAGTCCAAACCTTAGTGACCAATTTCTCAAATTCAAGGTCCTGCAACCACATCAGATTGAAATTAAAAGGATAATTAGAGATATGTGAGAATGAATCCAGCTGCAGAAAGATGGGAGCATGGTCCAATAGAAAAGGAAATTCAACCCAGGATCTATATCTTCCCGAAAGTTGAAGAATATTATCAAAAATGAAAAAATGATCCAGTGGCTTAAAGATACTTTATGAGCTAGTTTTGTCGTTCCTCCAAGTAGATACCATTTTATCTGACAATAAATCCACCAGGTTGTTGTGTAGGAAGATATCTTTTAACTATAGGGTTGTTGAATCAGTTAAAGCAGTGTCCCCCAAAATCTCATTTGTTGATAAGGTAAAATTAAAATCTCCCGCGACAATAAGATTTGGTTTTTCCAGAAGGCCAATAGTCGAAACTTTTGTCCCGGAGGAAAGCCTATCATTACAAGGACCATAAACATTGAGAAGATTGACATGTCACTTGTTAGCACAACATGTACCTGTCAACAAAATGTCGCCACAACGTATAAAGGCTCCAGGTCAAACAATATGGGATCTCGTGCAACAAGTAACCCACCTAATCTGCGCACAGAGCTGACAACACTAACATACCACTGCGACTTTATGATACTGAAGAAAGTACGAGCTCATTTGTTCATCAAATAATGTTTCTTGAAGAAATATAATGCTAGGTTGGGTTATGTCAATAAGTATCCTGAGGGAGGCCTTTTTAAGGGTGCCTCCAATCCCTCTAATGTTGAGGGAGATAAGTATCATGGACATGACCTATCTAGGGCTTTAATCCCTCTAAGCACCCCAAGGTCAGAAGTTTCAGTGGAAGAATTAGTCAGATAAGTAACAGAAGAAAAATATTTTCTCTCAGCACTGCGGGTTTTTATAGGTGATGTTTCAAGTCCCAAGCCTCAAGACCAAGAGAAGTCTTTCCCAGTGGAGTCATTAGAATTAACACAGTGCGAAGAAGAAGGTAGATCCTAGCTCTCGCGAATAATGGGTGACCTGCCTCGAAAACTAGGAATCGAAACCGGATGCAATGTCTCAACTGAAGAAGGATCTAAATTAGTAAGTAGGTTCCCAAGGGTAGTGTGTCCAAAAGCCAAAGAGTTTGAGACCGGTGGGTCATTCTCGAAAAGCACAAAGTCATCCAAAGGAAGAGGAGCAATAGAATTGTGATCAGGGACAGTCAAAAGAAAAGTATTAGAAGGTAAGACAACCCCACCAGAAGCCAGAGGACTAGTGTGAGACCTTTTGTCTCTAGCTAGTGATGGGAGTTGAGGGGTGGGAAAAGTCTGAGGGGAATCTTTCTCTGCAGTGGGTAAAGGAGGGCTAGGTGAGGTTTGCGGAGAAATAGAAAGGGTCAAAATCTTTGGCCCCCATCCCCGGGATAACAGTAGAATCCATCATATGCCTTTCCCAAGATGTAAGGGTAAAATAAAAGGTAGGATAGAGCTTCTTGATATTACTAGTGAGAGAATCTATAGGTATAGACTTCCAGTCATTTGTATCCAAAATTCCTTCAGGCTCCACAATGTATGAGTCTACTCCTGGTGATTCTTCCCACGCAATCTTGCGAAGGTATGACGCTTCAGATTCTTCCTCTTCCGATTCACCAGTACAGTCATGCCAGAGGTGTCCAGTCATGTGGCAACAAGAGCAGTGAAAGGGAACGCCAAGGAATCAAGGTGTTGAGTCACCATGCGACCTCGTTAATAGATATCCAAAGTATCCAGTAGCTCGGCGTGAACATCCACCTCGACCAATATCCTAGCCATTTTCCTATTGGAACCTTTTAAATATTGTCATCCAAACAGATGAAACGCCTGAGCTCATTGCCTATGGCTACAAGAGCCATATTTGTCCAATACTGTAGTGGAAGGCCAGGAAGTAAAACACACAAGTGTTGCAATCTAAAATACTCTGTGGCAGGATCAAAGCTAATTCGTCATCTCTTAAGCATTAGGCTACAACCATTGATAGTCCATAAAGTATCAATAATACGTTGAGAATCCTCGGGTGATTTAAATAATAGGTCAAACCATCCATGAGAAAGTGAAATGAGCTTCGGAACATACCCTAGTAAAGGCAACCGGGTATCCAAAATTCAATCTGAAAGTGAACACTTACACAGAGAGCGATAGGAAATCCTACCAACTAGTCCACAGAGAGAAAGATGGACACTCTCCTCCAAACCTACGTCTGAACCCATGATAAGTTAGCACTTTGTTTTGTTGGGTTTCCACGGTATTTTGCAACCCAATAACTTGGGTAGCCACTTCTGTACCTTTGAACTACGCTCGCATGAATCCACACTTCGGTGTAAACCTGAGCGCCCGAAAGAGGAGACCAGTCCCGGTAGTGGAGCAATAGATGACAAGGGAGCGATGGCAAGCTCAGAGGTAACAATGGTCGAGGATAACAAGTGTTCTTCCAAGTTTGGGGTGGTAGAAGGAACAAAAGTAGCTACAGTATGCACATTCGTCGAGGAGAAGAATCTGACACTCTTCTAGAGGGCCTCGTAAATCGCACTCATAAGTCCGCTGACCTTAGCCTCCATTTAGAAGGTGCTAGAAGATACCTCCAGAAGCTTCCACCTCGCACATTCAGGAAAAACGAAGACACTGAAAAGACATCCACAGTTAATTTATAAGTATATCAAGAGTTATGTCATTACTATAGCTGATGTGTAAACCCACTCCATGCGAGAGAGGTCAAGTTAGTATAAGACAACCACCAAGGTACTAAATAAATAGTACATGGAAAGAGTAGAGGTTTAAGGAAGTGAGTTAAGTCTCTTCGTCAGTCATTAGTAATGATGAAAGCTCCAATCCCCAAGTAAATCAATGGATAATAAATCGATAAGCCCTAAATTAGAGAAGGTCAGACTGATACAGTCTAGAAACAAGAGGAACCGTCGGATAAGGATCCAACTTCCAGATGGGTGTCAATAACTAGCACCAAGAGTGGAGGATCCGACAGTTCCGCCAATGGTGCTACCATTAACTCCTTCTTGAGCTCTCTGCACCTTCACGACGAAAACCCTAGCAATAACCCCCGCAAATCACTCACTGGTAAATTCATACAGTTCCGCCAATGGTGCTTCCATTAATGCCTTCTCGAGCTCTCTGCACCTTCGAGACAAAAACCATAGCAATCAAACACTACCATGCCAGCTTCTCAACTGAATGTTTTTTGGGATTTCTATTTTGGAATCATTTCAGAATGTTTGTACTCTTTTTATAAAACACAAAGAATCATAATGGATAGTGAATTTCTTTCAAAATTCTTGTAATAAACCTAAACCCAAACCAAGATAACAATATATTTTCAACTTCACAATTAAATTAATTTGCATTTATTTTGTATAAAGAATGAGTTGATATTCTTCCTAATTCACATTTCTCCACAATACTTTTGATGCATCTTAACAAATCTATGTGTTTGGAAGTCAAGAGACTACGTGTGTCTGTAACCCGTTTTACTATGAAAAAACCTATGCTATTGTAGTAAAACACATATTTAACTTTGATTCAAGACATCTAGGGTCTAGGGGTTTAAACAAATTCATGCCAATGTAGTGAAAATATCATCATTTATATTTTGGTTCATTAATATTTACTAGTGTAAATCTTAAATATTTGTATTTATTTTAAAGTTGAAAGATGCATATGACTCTAAGGCTATGAATTTTGTAAATTTTTAAATTGTGGTTTCTCGTTCAAAATAAATTTATTTGTTTTGTTAGCGTGATTATTTGTTTTGTTAATGTGATATAAATGCTTGAATCTAAATGATGATTGAACTAAATGTTTCCATCTTACTTGCAAATTGTAATCACATCATTCAGGATATATAAAACTTAGGTTCCCACAAATTTGGTATTTATGGTATGACAATTCTGGGGTGCATGCTTGAGCACAAAACACTTCATGGGAAATCTGAAATGGATGGTTGTATCATTTAATTGAACCAAGCGACATTGGGCTACAAAAATAAACTGAAAGTAGTCATCGCTGGCCTCAAAGCTCAATTTCAGATATTAAAGTGGTTTATATCGACATCTATAAATCCATCTTGGATATAGTGAGAAATCCTCTCAAATATGGTACGAGTTGTAAATTACAACCTTCCTTTAATTATTTAACATGAAAATCAAACTTAGATCAACATTTTTGGAACAAAGATTGGTATAAAAACACAGTATTATTAACATTAATGTGTCGCAACGTCTTTCAAATTACTCAAAGCAAGGTGATTTGTGTTTAAAATTAATAATTATTGGTCCATCATACTTATACTTTGTGTCAAAATATACGTACAAAGTTGTTTTTTAATTACTCAAAGCAAGGTAGTTTGTGTTTAAAATCAATAATTATTAGTCCATCAGACTTATATTTTGTGTCAAAATATACATACAAAGGTGCTTAAAACTAGTTCACAAATGTATGATACATATGCTAAGTACATTAATTACTATTTCCCATTTTAAGATATTTGTGCATAATAATATAATTTCTATTTTTTTTGTTTTGGATTTCTCAAGCTCCATATCATACTCTACTTTTTTAAAATTACAATTCTAAAATACATACAACTTCCATATTAAAACATCTCTGAGAGGTAGGTATAAGTAGTTTTGTTACTAAATTGTTAATCTTCAAAAAAACAGTTTCTTCTTTTCCTCGTAACATTATTAATACGATGGATATAAAATGAGATAGCCATGGTTACTTGAGGATCATTATTATAATGTTTTTTATTTTTTTATTTTTTTATATAAAATAAATATTAATGTCAAAGCTTTTGTATAAATTTTGTTAGTATTAAAAATTATTTTACAATTTTATGTAAAGTGAATTAGATTAAATAAATATTGATATGGAATATTTTTTTATTAAGAAATGCATAACTATAATAATAATTTGTTTATTTAAGTTAAATCTTATTAGTGTGGTTGGTTTCAGTGGGCCTTGTTATGTAAGGCGATCCAGGTTCGAAACTCGATTACTTGAGAGGAGACATCTAAAATCTAGCCATGCCAAGGTTTGGTGTGGCCGAGGCCAAGGGAGATCATAAGGTGATTTTGACAGCTTAGAAACCCCTAAGTCATGGTTTCTTAGACCATAGGCTAATCCCACAAATCATTAACAAACTAGCAAACAAAAAAGAAATTGTTTACTTAAAAAATTATCATTCCATTAAGTAAAGTATATAAGAGTGTAATTAATTTATAAAAGAAAATTGTTTTAATTATTTTAATATCTAAATCTATTTTAGTAAATAAATTGGAAAATTACTTCAATTACAATAAAATATAATAATAGTAAATCTTATTTAAGGTATTATTAAACATGTTTAAGCAATATAACATTTAGTATATTTATGTTAATAAATTCTCATATTATTATAATCATACAATTTTCTAAATATATAAGAAAAGTTAGATATGAAAATAAAATTTGCAATCACAAATTTAGAAAAGCAATGATACACTTTATATTATCACAACAATGAAGATAAAATACAATATCTCAACTCATTCCAAGTTGGGATAATAATTCCTTTAAGCTCATTTAAGTAAAGACTCTTCAGTGCATCCCAAACTCCCAAACTC
Organism: Picea engelmannii; assembly: GCA_009831015.1. NCBI lineage: Eukaryota > Viridiplantae > Streptophyta > Pinopsida > Pinales > Pinaceae > Picea > Picea engelmannii. The sequence continues at coordinate 708,824 of ML790977.1, forward strand.
TAGTTAGGGCATAAAAAATCATTACAAACCCTGTCTAGCAATAAAAATTCCAAATAAAGCATCTCACCAAACTCCATAAGACAATTCTTGAAGCTTCCAAACAAGCTAGTACCACACTAGTTGTCAAATCCAAAAATCTCCACTTGCATCACACAAGTTATCAAGGAGATTCATACACATGCATCCAAAAGGATGCAATATTAAACACTTGCATCTCACAAACCAAGGAACCCTAGCACTAGAATCCCACAAGCATTCATCCTCATCACAAGAGTAATACATGATCTTTTAAGATTATCCAATTAGTTTGCATGACACGAACTATCAATCTGTAAGATGCAAAGAAGTTGTTAATAAAAATGACACTCTCCTCTCTGTATATATATTAAGGTGACGAAGGCCAACGATAAAACATGGACTAATCCATAAGCAACACTAGGCTAAGTCAACAAATAAAGACCTACATGGAACACTCCTAAAAGAAAGTTGTTCACATTCTACACTAGGGTTTATCAAAACCCCAAGGTGGTGCACCCTCCAAGCTAAGTGTTCACATGTCAAGCATCACTCATCCAAGGTGGTGCACCCTCCAATCAATGGATTCTCAATTCGAGTGCTCCTCCTCAACAAGTCTTCCTTTGTAGAAGATACCAAGTACACCACATGGGTCAACTACCACATTAAAAAGTGTGCATCCCTAATGCTCATTGCAAAACAAGAATAGACCCAATCTAAGTTCTCTAAATACAAGTCAAAATAAACAAAGGAGATAGAAGATCACAATTCTGTCACATCCCATGAAGCATTCTCCTAACTAATTGAAAACACTTTCATAACAACCAAAAAACTAACATGTAGAAACTTTGTGTTATTCATACAACTTCACATAGTTGCTCTTTTTTTTATTTCTTTTTGATAACTTGCTTGTTTGTACATATTATTTTTCCCAAAGGAGGAAAAGCCTGTCATAACTTAGTTGTCAATGGGAAATGAGGACGACAATCATTGGCTACTATCCATGAATGCATGATGACTCATCATCGCTATTCAAGGAAAACCATGTCACCTGAAATAACCTAGTGGTGGTTTGTAAGTGAGCAATCTTTCACTCCTGCCAGATGTCTCTAGGTCTTGGGTCATTACTATGTTTTCTTATGTCTAAGGAAGACAATCTCTTAACCGATAAGAAGTAGTTTAGGTCTGATTCGAAGACCAAGAGGTGGTATTAGTCTAGATATTATTTGAAATAAAGACAATACCCTTTGTGGTCATCACCAAAGCTACCTCCAGTAAAATCATATACTTTAAAATAACATCTAACCTTAATCTTATGAGACCAATACTATCACAATTACAATTTAACATCTTACCTCAAATACATATATTGATATCTTAAATTAAAATTCTCATGTTTTTGTTTTCCTTTTGCTAACTTAAATGTAGATTTCAATTAAACTTATCTTACAAAACCTTTTGTCAAATACATATATTAATATATTAAACTAAGATTCCCATGTTTTTTTTGCCTTTTGCTAACTTAAATGTAGATTTCAATTAAACTTATCTTACAAAGCCTTTTGTCAATATTTTAAGTGGTAAACCATTTGATTTTAAAGATTGTGCACTTTGTTGAATAAAAGTAGCACATTTCAAGTAGTGCACAATTTTTATTTGTAAGTAAAGGAAAGTAGTGCACCACTCAAGTAAGAACTTGTAATGATTTGGTCTTCTTACATGGCCCCTATATGTGATGTTAATTGGCCAAAATAATATCTTTGATATGCTTGGTGACAATGTTAAAATGATAGGTACACTATGCGATAGAAAAATGTGAACAATGGATGGTGAAGTAGATCATGACATGTTTCAAACAATTTACACATGTCAATTTTTTGAAAATGTTATTTTTTTTAATATAAATTTTAATTTGAATATGCAATTTTTTTGGCAATGATATAATTTTAATATAAATTTTAATTAATAGTTGTTAGTGAGGTAGTTTTTCCAAACAAGGAAATTTTTCTTTATATTAGATAATATAAAATGTTATATTATTGATCGTTCTCTTTCAAAATAGCGTTTCCATCATATGTCAAATACCTAGACAACCTGATTGGGATATTCAGGCTTACATTACATAAAACATTACTTTAATCCGATAGCACATCTGTCCAGAAGTTTTACCACATACCATTCAAAAAAAGGCTACCATGATGCTAATAACAGAAAAGCTACAAATCAAATATACTGACTACAAAAAGATCCATAAGTTGATTGAAGGAAATCAAAAAAAAATTATATGTCTAGTGAGTCATGGCTTGTTGTCTACCCACTAGATGTAGATGATCTCCCCGTAGTGACCTAGGTCCTTGAGTGCACGTTTTGACAGAGCATCTGAAACCTCGTTATATTCACGATAAGTATGAAGGTATGATATCTTTTCGAGATGGGTACTGAGCCTATTAATTTGCTCCTTCCAACCTTCCAGCGCCTGGCTTTGGAGTCTCCCACTACCTTTGCACCAATCTATAATGAGTTTCGAGTCCCCAATGATTTGAATGACAGGAAGGTTGAATTTTATTGATAAGAAGAGAGTGGTCCATACACCCAACAACTTCACCCTGTTGTTGGTTCCATCTTCTGTATTGAAGGTCCAATTAAGATGTGAGTTTGCATTTAAGCTAAGAACACCACCTGCACCACTATTTAATCCATCTCTTGAAGCAACACCATCAAACCACCCCACTAACTGGTGAATCTGGGGAGGTATCTTGATCCCAAATGTAGCCTTTGATTTTTTTGTCACTAAACTAGCATTAAAGAAATACACAACCTTTGTAGCCACCACCAATGGGAGAGTCGACTCGTAGTTGAAAAGGATATTATTTCTTTCTATCCAAGTGTACCAGCAGACAATGACTGGAAGATTGATTAAAGTTTGATGCTTTCTGACAAATGACAAGAGATAATCATCAACTGTGAACCCCTCCCAGGACAACTTGATCTTAAGAATCCCTTCTGGCTTACTCCAAAACTAGCGAGTGAAAGGGAATGATATAAACAAATGGATTAAAGTCTCCGGGATTATTTTACACAAGATGCAATAACTTCCCATGTGAGAATATTGTTTCGCAAGAACATCCCACATGAGAATCTTGTTTCACAAGAGCATCCAGAAGAATAATTTCAATTTTAGTTCCAAATTCCACTTCCATAACTTATAGCACCATCCCCTGGTAGTGTGTGATCACATTCTTTCCAAAAGGGCCCTATACAAATTTTTTGCAGAAGGAAAACCAGACCCATCGCCACCCGACCACCTTAACTCGTCCTCGATTGAAGATAACTGAATACTCGCGGCCGTGAGTGCCCTTATGTACAACTCCCATTCCAAGGCAAGAGCACCATTGATGCCAATCTGATGTGCATCAATCCAATATGTGTTTAGGGGCATAGTCAAAGAAGTGTTTTAGACTTGATAAATAAAGGTAATCCCCCGAGCCTTTAAGGCTGCCAAAAGATATTTTTAAAGAAAAGAGTTTTGGCCCATTCCCATAAATAGATCTCAACCTGCCTGAATAGTCTCACAATTACTAGATTTCCAACAGAGCCAATGGTCTAAAAGTGGAAGCGATTTTAAAAGATTTCTCCAAACTGGAGAGGACTCTCCCTATGATCTATTCTCCAATCTAAACCACATTGATACAGAAACATAAGGTAAATACTTGTCTTTTAAGACTTTTTTCCAAATACCCTCTTTGGTCAGTCCTCGCCACAATGTTTTGGCCACTAAGGCTTTATTGAAGAAAGCCAAAAATTTTACCCCCCAACCTCCATCTTGCTTTGGCCTAGCAATATTGTCCCAGTTACAGAGGTGTAAACATTTCTTCTCACTACAACCTGACCATAGAAAAGTGAAGATAAGCTGACGCAGATTTTCAAGAAATGAGACTGGAACCATGGCCATAGACATCCAATACACTGGTTGGATCACCAAAACCGCCTTTATCATAACTAACCAACCACCAAGTGAAAGCCAACGATTACACCAATGATTTATTCTTTTTTCAAATTTTTTAATAAGCCAGTGCCAGTCGCCTTCTTTGTAACAATTCAACTTAAGGAAATAGCCCAGGTACTTAAAGCCTGTCTCTATGGACTCGAAACTATACGGAAACATCCCTTTAAAAGGTTCCAACCCCTCCTCATCCAAACCACCACATGGAAAGTGGATTTTTCTTCATTTATCTGGAGTCCCAAAGCATGTAAAAAAACTTTCAGAAAGCCAACAATCACCTTCCATTCTGCTAAGCATGCTCTCGTCATGATCAACACATCATCAACAAAAAGGAGATGTAAATTTTTTGTGATCCCGGAAACCTTTATGCCAGTCAACAAACCTGCTTCTTTCTCCTTTTTTATGAGGATACTCAAGCCCTCCATTACCAAGATGAAGAGCAATGACGACAGTGGGAAACCCTGTCTAAGACCTTTACCCCTTTGAAAAAAAGGAGATGATTCACCATTAATTAGAACTGCATATGACACAGATGTGACACATCTCATAATCCAGTTTGTGAGCACTAAGCCAAAGCCCGATTTGATTAGAATCATCCAAAGAAACTCCCAGTTGATTAAATCATAGGCTTTCTTTAGATCAAGTTTAAAAATTAAAACCCAATAGTTCTTTTTTTTTATGCTATGGAGGCATTCCTGTGTTGTGCTCACCATGCTACTATTATCGATTCAATACTATTATTATTACATTGAAGTGAAGAAATATACGATAACATCAATTTTGCATAAATTATATAAAAATATAAAAAAAATTGACATCAATTTTACATAAATTATATAAAAATATTATAAAATAATATAAATAATTTAATTTACTTAATGTTCAACCTTGATTCAAATGATTAATATCAGTGCATTTATATTTAACATAACCTTCGATGATGATCTCACATATATAATATAACATTCAAATATCATATAAAGAATTTAGATATTATATTATCCACTTTAACACAACAAAATCTCTATGTAAAATAATCTGAGTGTGATTTTTCCAAGACTATGGAATATTTAGCCATATTGCATCTGCATATAGGGTGTACAATAGTCCTACAAATATCAAATCCATTCATAACAAATTTCATTTTCCATCGCAATCTATTGATTAATTTTACAAATAAGGATTTGCTTTGTAGATTTTTGGGCTTAGTAAGCTTCACTCATAGTATTTTAACAAATTTAATTTTCCATCACAATCTATTGATTAATTTTACAAACAAGGTTGCATGGTAGCTAAGTCCTTGCCAAGGAGGTTAGAAAGCAAATTTTGAAAAATGGGGTCGAAGTGTAAATGAAACGAAATGTTTGGTGCAAAATGTATATGAGGGAAATGTTGTGTGCAAGGTTCATATTTAGGAAGATGTGGCAAAAGTAAATGACAGTTGGCAAGACGAGCACCATCTAATTTTGGAAAGCATATAGCAAAGTAAATGGCGATTGGCAGGACGAGCACCATCTAATTTTGGAAAGTATTTTTTTTTTGAAAGTATATAAGAAAGTAAAAAATTTGTTGACAGTGCAAGATTAAATTTGGAAATTTAAATGCATTTTCAATGTGGATTGGTGAAAGATAAAAATATATGATGACATAAAATTAATAGGAGATAAGAAATATAAAAATTTTAATGTATTTGTGAACATTTGCCATACAGACTGCTGAAGGATAAGAATAAAAGTCTAACATATTAAAAAATAAATGCATTTGTTATACAAAATGTTGAAAGATAAGAGTAGAGTCTTTAGGATATAAAAATTTAGATGCATTTTTATTTGAAATCTGTCAGAAAATAGAAGTTTGTTACATACCACTGCAAATTTTGAAATATACAAAAAAAACAAAGTGTGTTACATATAAACCGNAATTTCAATGTGTTTGTCATGTAGACTGGGATTGGGGCTCCCGCGAACCATTAGATAAATATTTACAAGAAACAGGATTGTGGAAAGAAGATAGAGTGCAACAACTGCAAAATAAAATAAATGGAAAGGTATAAGTGTTTGCCTATACATGTTTATTTAAGAAAGCAGAATAACTATGTTGAGAAACAAAGAAAGATGGGATGAGTAAACTTACAGTGAGGGTACATATGAGCGCTTTGGATATTTTCTTGCGGATGCCCTTTCATTGATGTCGGCGACGACTGCGGTTTCAAGGATGTTCTCCATAGCTGTTGGAATGCTGGCAACTGCCTGTTGTATTTCATTGGCAGCCTGTTTCAATTGCCTTTCGACCCATTCTTCAATGTACGCTCTCATTGGGGAGACATTGATCTCATTTCGGATATTGATGTTGAAAAGATTGTTTTCTAATTCCTGGAAGTCGATAGAAAGATTAGAGAGAGCCTAATGAATTTCCTCATTTTGTACTGCATATTTGACTAGCCAGTCATGGGTGTGAGATTGATCAAATTGAAGGATGTTGTAAAATTTTTCCAGAGAGAAGGTCTTCAACATAGAAAAATGTTTATCGAACTCTTCTCTGGTTAAGGGCAAGGAGTTTGCGATTAAGAGGGGGTCTTGGAAGTCGTTTGTTTTCCCGGCTAAGTCTATATTTGACATCTTTGTGAATAATTTATCTTTCTTTGATATGACTTGTTCACATGATTGAACAATGAGACGCAGGTTGTTTACTTTTTATTTCCAACATGCATTCAATTGGCCGATCCATTTTTTGGATGGAAGATCTTCTTCTCTTCTTTTTGTTTCTGTCATATTGTTGACAATCTTGCCAAAAGGGATGACTGTTTTTAAGAAGAAATTTTCTTCATCTTTTAATTCGGCTTGCAAAAGCTCGAGCAAGCTATGTGCCCTTGTTCCAAGGGAAGCAATGGTTTGTGATATTTTCTAGGCATCGGTAACTGGTTCCATTCTTTTTGTGATATTGTTTTCCACATATCCTTTACAGGATGCAAGCAAGGTGGAGGGTGCTTTTACATTGGGTGCATGGGTTCCAGGCATGGCTATTACCAAAGGATCGACAAGCAATGGCATAGGAAAGAAAGTGTCTTCCAATTTCTTGACTCGGTCCTTCAGTCTAGCATTGTGGGTCTCCATGCGTTCAATGGAGTCATGAAGTGCTTCTCCGATTGCGATGTGAAGTTGACAGATTTGGGATGGCCGCATGTTTGCAACGTCAACCTCTAAACAAGATTTGTGTTTGATATTTTTAACATTTTTTTTCTGAAATATCAATTTTTTGTTCCGACTATCAAAAACAACGCTCTGGAACATGAAGGATTCATCTTCGTCAAAATTTTGGGCAACAAATATGTCCATTGGATGGCTATGGTGGATGGCGTCCTTGGGTTGATAAAAGAAGGGGAACATGGCATCCAGATTAGTGTCAATTTCCATGTTCTCACTCTGAATTTCTAGGTCTTCTACCTACCCCACATTTTTTTTTCTCTTCTTCTCCATTGGAAGCTTGTGAGAACTATCAATTTTAGAGTGAGGAGGGTCATTATCTCCTCCTCCGTTTGAAGAATTCTGGGTTTCTTTGTTGTTGTGATGGGTTGTTCAAGCGATGCTCCGAGATGTCGTACTTTTTGGAGTGGTATTTGCGGATTGAACACTCTTGTCACTGGGGTCTTTCCCATGTTGCATGTACAATTTGGTGCAGCTTTGCACTGTCTCTATGTCCCTGGCATCAGAGGCAGGCCCGTGACTGTCTCTGTTTTTGGGTAGGTGTTTATTTACAAAACAATCATCGAGGCCAAGTGAATGTAAATGTTTTCTAAAAATATCATAGGGGTCGAATCCTTTTATGTGTTCAGCATATTTGAGGTTTGAGATACTAAAATGTGCTGCAAAATCATCAAATTTGTTGATGTTTTTCAACACGAACTCCACTATTTTCCAAGGCATAGGAATGAACTATTTTTTCTTCTTCTTTTGGAACAGATGGAACCAATAGCTGTATTGACGTGCTACTTCTGCAATAAAAATTATGTCTGTAATGTGACATGGAAGGAGATTAGGTTGTTCCTTGGAGCCAAAAATTCTTATTACAGTGTAATTACCCAAATGTTCGACTGTTCCCTTTTTGTCCAAAAAAATAGTTGCATGTTCAGATAAGCAGGGAGCATTTTCTCCTAACAAGAAAAGTTTGAAAACAGACAGGAAGCCATTAAAAACCTCATAAAAACAGTGGGAAGCCTTGTGCTCCCACAAGTCTTGGTACCAGAACATTACTGGGTGGAAATCATAGTTGACATTCTTGGACAGAGACAGTTGCGGAAATCGACAGGAATGTGCTATTGCAAAAACTAAATAGGATGGCATATAAAATTTATTTCCCCTTTTGTAGCTTGACAATTGGGAAGAGATTTCATAAGAAATTATCCTTCCCCAATGAAAAATGGCTTGTTCATTGACTGTGAAATACAAAATGTAAAGAGACATACGGGAAACATTAGTTGTGGATTCTTGTCCCGTTATTCTTGTAAACATCCAGGCAATTTCACGAAAATGATTTTTAAATGAACTAACCTGCATGCTTGTAATATCTTGAGGAACGAGATCTAGGTTTTCCAAAAAAAGGGGCAAGAGGTTGAATCCGTTATTATGATTTGCTAGGAACTGTTTGAAATCTTCTCCTTTGAACATCAATGTTGGCTCGAGCAATTTCAGCATCTGCCGGAAGAGCCGAGGTGACAAAGAAACAAAAGAGTGGTCGTGCAATGGAATAATTATTTTCTCTACAATAAATTTATCGGCACACCAAGAGACCAGGTCCCTACAGTCAAAAACCTCAGGGACACAGCCTGCATGAGCAATTCCGGAGGTCCAAATTACTTGGTTCTCTGTGACAGAGTTTGAGTAATAAGAAAATGCCCTGGACCAGTGGAAGTTCTAGTCATGATGACCGAAGATGTTCACTATATCTCCACAGAACTGGTGCGGAATTGATGCCATAGGTTTATGAGAAGTTTTCTTTGTTGCAGATGATGGTTTAAATGAACAGTCACAACGAATAATGTAACTTTTTGCTAAATCTTGGTTAAATGCTTATGAATGGGAAAGCTCCTCGAGCCTTTCGCTAATTAATAACAATCGGTATTGGTGGTGCATGATGAACTGTTAGGAGTAAATTTTATTTATTGCATATTTAGAAATGCGAAGGTGGAAGGTACGACGAAGAGAAATTAAGGAATGGAGGTTTCTTGAACATGCGAAGGCCACGCGGTGTGAAAGGGATTTCATGATTTTGAAATGAACACTCGGAAGGGACAATATAATCTCCCCACAATTTTTGGTTTAATGTGCATGAATACGAGATGTCCTCGGCCCTTTCGCCCATCAATGACAATATATACGGTTTCTGCATGATGGTCTGTTAGAATTAAATGCCAGTAATTCCATATTTAGAAACAAGATATGTCTATATATAAAAAAAACTTTATATTTTCTTTTATTGTAGCGAAGTACGAAGGTGACAGAGACGACGGAGAGCAAGGAAAGAATGGAAAGTTATGAAAAGAGGTTGGACATGATTAAAAAAAGGGTTACGGGGATAGTCAGGAAGAGATCATGAAGGGGGAGTTCAGTGACCGGTTTGTATATTTGCGGAATTTTGGCAAAATGGCTAAGTATGGAATAGGGAAATTGTTAATTGCATGTGTAGCAATAAGATCTTATATATAATTTCCAACTTCTAATTCCAAAAGGAAGTCGGAACATGAAACAATGACTATGAACTGAATATTTCTTCAACCCGACAAAGGGATAATTGCCTAAATAAATTTGAACAAATTGCGAAGTATGGAAAGCGGACAAATGGGCTTCAAAACGGGTTGACAATAGTTCCAGTAAATATGCGAGGAAGTGATGGTTAAATTGTATTTCTCGAAAGTTTTAAGTGCAAAAAATGTGCATCACGGAAAAGGGCATGATAGGTGGACCGTAATACGGAAAAGGGTAAAATTTCACGTTTCATATTTTTTGAGTGCAAAATGTGTAAAAAATAAGAGATCATGAAAAGGGCATGATAGGTCGACCGTAATATGGAAAAGGGCATGATCTAAGAACGGTTGTAAATTTGTATATCTGTCAATTTGTATATAGCAGAGCTACGAATATTGTTTGGAGGTCCTGGAAAAGTAGAGGTGCAATGTTGATGCAGCCAGCGGGGTCCTCCTGTCACTTTCTATATGGTGGAACTCTGGGTGGCAGTTGTGGGACAGGGAACAATAAAGGGTCAATTTAAAGAAAGGGGAAGTGGTGGTTGGAAACACATGAATTGGGAAAATAGAAAGGCGGAAGACATTTTTCGTAAGTGTGAATTGATTTCAAAGAAGCCCTATTGTTGCAAAATCATGATCTACTAGTTATCTGGAAATGCGTTGTTGAAGATTACATTTTATTGCAAAGTGCATGTGCAGCTATGTTCTTGATACATTATTCCATGACTGTAACATACCAACTGAAGTAGTGAACTTTTTTTTGTACTAATTAGCATTAAAAATTAATGATTGCATATCTAGAAACAAGAAGAACGATTTTGCTGGAACATTTTACATTGGTATTAGTAAACAAAATATCGAAGAAGTACGAGAGCACCAAAGTATGCCAATTAGAACATGCGTGAAACCCAGAAAAGTGGCAAAGACAAATAGTCCAAGGCCAAAATTTCGTAATAGCGAATCCATTTAAAAAAATAAGAAAAGTAATAAGTATTGTACATCTATGCTTAGAAATTGGATCCAGTTCTTCGGTTGAAAAAATTGAAGGTATCTGTGACAAACACAGGCACAGGTTCTGTAGTATGCAAGATCGTTGGAGTTTTCTCCTTGATTAATCATCCTCTACTGAAATTGATATTTTTCATAAGCTTTGCCTGAGGAAGAAGACGAAAATGGTTGTAGGGCAAGTGGAATAGCCCTTAGTTGAAATCATCTCTTCATAGTAAAAAAAAATCAATAGTACAGCTTGCACGTGCAATTACAGAGGCCCAAATTAGTCCATTCTGGGCAGAAGGAGATGACTAGTAGGAAAATGCGTTACAGCAGCGAAACATTTGCACTTGATACCCGAAAATGTTAAACAATGTTTTTTTGGATTGAAATATATCTCTGGAAGCATCAACATATGATTGTTTTACAATCAAACTCTTCCACCTAGAACAGACTAATTTGGAACTCTGGAATTCCTACTTTGGTGGTGCAAAGTGGTTGTTGCGTTCACTGTCCATTTTTTTTTTTCGAAACTCCTTTTGGTGTTGTTATGACTGCGATCACCGAGCCGGGAAGGTTCATTCGTTATGGTTCATTTCAATTTGGGCCTAGGAGCGGGAATATTTTCTACATTGCCATCATCCATTGCCATATCATCGTCCATGAGATCATCTTCTTTTGGCTTGGAATTCATGGCATAAAGTTCTGCGATAGGCATGACTGCAAGTGGGCAGGTTTTCTGAGAAGCCAAGGTTAGCATCGAATTTTTTGGCTTGAAATATATCTCTCGGTGTACCAAGGGACCATCTCATTTTTTGCTTGTGGCCAAAGAGAGATGAATAGTAAGAATATGCCCTGGAATAGTGGAACCTGTGGCCATTATGCCCCAATGTGTTGACTGTGTGTGGAGATAACTGCCGCCACAAGTTATTAAGAATTTCCATTTGCTCGAGACGATGTTTCAAATGAAAATCGGAGAGGGATAATATAATCCTCCGCAAAGTCTAGTTTAATGTGTATCAATGGAATATCTCCTCGAGCCTTTCGCTGATCAATGACAATTTCCAGGGTTCGTGCGGAATGAGTTGTGACCATCACATCTCACTAATTGCACAATTAGAAAAAAGTGCGAAGGTGGAGGTGACGATGAAAAGACATTAAGAATCAGAAATTTCTTAAAAGCACCAACCTGTCGGCGGACAAAAAAAAAATATTGCGTCGCCTTTGAAATGAATACTTGGAAAGGATAACATGCTCGTGCGCAAATCTTAGTTTAATTTGTACTAATGACAAATCTTCTCCGAAATTCTGGACATTAATGACAACTGTAACGGTTGCTCTAGGATGGCTACTAGCATTAAAGCTTAATTATTGCATTTGGAAAGCAGTCAGGCGAGTTACAAAAGAAAAACAGAAGAAGATATAACCAGGAGACGTGAAGGCCCAATGGTTCTCTACTTGGCGGATGGGTTCTCGGCCTGGCGGGCTGAAAATTGAGCCTCTATTGTTCTGTTTCCTACAAATAGCACCTACACTTCCGCAAGATACAAAATGATAGGCGGAGTTGCGGGTTGGTTGGTTCAACATTGCGGCTTGGTTGGTTAAACATGTACTTTTATAAAGTATGGACATCAGATTGTATAGAACATATCTGAATATGTGATTCCAAACTTGGGCACTTTTTGTTTCACGCATTCACGGCCTAGCAGGCTGAAAATTGAGTATCTATTGTTTTGTGCCCTACAAATAGCACCCACAGTTTCGCGATATACAAATTGACAGTGGGATTTAAGAAGATGAGTTTCTATATAAAGTATAGACATGAGATTTTATACAGCATATGCAGATCGCTTATTCCATAATTAGGCACTTATTTGATCACGGGTTCGCGGCCTGGCGGGATGAAAAAATACTGAATAGGTTTTCGTGTCCTACAAATAGCACACAGATTTCCGCGATATACGAATTGACAACACGACCTACAGGTTGCTTGGCTTAACATTGCATTTGTACTATTCTAGAACATATACGGATTCTTCGTTCCCTGTACTACAAATAGCAACCACATTTTCACGATATACAAATTGACAGGAGGACCTACGGGTTGCTTGGTTGAACATTGTATTTGTATTGTTCTAGAACATATGCGGATTCCTCATTCCATACTTGGGCACTTTTTGGATCGCGGGTTCACGGCTTGGCGGGCTGAAAATTAAGTATCTATTGTTCTGTGTCTCACAAATAGCACCTACACTTCCGCGATATACAAATTTACAAGCGGGCTTCTGGACATAGTCTCTATATAAAGTATGGAATGAGATTTTATATAGCATATGCGGATTCCTCATTCCATACTTACGCAGTTTTTGGATCCTGGATTCGCGGCCTGGCAGGCCAAAAATGGAGTCTCTATTGTTCCGTCTTCTACAAATAGCACCCAGATTTCTGTGATATACAAATTGATGGGGGGAGTTACGGAGATGAGTCTCTATATAAAGTATCGACATGATATTTTATAGAGCATATGCGGATCCCTGTTTCTATATTTAGGCAGTTTTTTGATCGCGGGTTTGCAGTATGGCGGGTTGAAAAAAGAGGCTATTGTTCCCTGTCCTAAAAATAGCACTGAGATTTCTGCGGCATACAAACTGACACGAGTCGCCACGGGCTGCTTGGCTGAACATTGCATTTGTTTTTTTCTAGAACATATGCGCATTCCTCATTCCATACTTGGGCACTTTTTTGGAATGCGGGTTCACGGGTGGGCGGGTTGAAAATTAAGTGTCTACTGTTCTGAATCCTACAAATAGCACCCACACTTCTGCGATATGCAAATTGACACGCAGACCTGTGGAAATAATCTGTATATAAAATATGGAATGAGATTTTACAGAGCATATGTGGATCACTAATTGCATACTTAGGCAGTTTTTGGAGCACGCGTTGGTGGCCTGGTGCACCGAAAACAGTCTATTGTTTCGTCACCTACGAATAGCATCCAGACTTCAGCGATATACAAATTGACAGGTGGACTCGGGTTTCTTCGTTGAACATTGGACTTTTATTGTCCCATTGCGATCCCGTATCAATTTCATAGTTAGCGATTTTTTTTGATTGGGGGCTCTGGAGCTGTTCGTGACATATAAATTGACACGAGTCACTACAGACTGCTTGGATAAACATTGCATTTGTATTGTTCTAGAAGATATGCGGATCCCTCATTCCATACTTGGGCACTTTTTGGATCACGGGGTCGGGACCTGGCAGGATGAAAATTAAGTATCTATTGTTCTATATCCTACAAATAGCACCCACACTTCTGTGATATACAGATTGACATGTGGACCTGGGGACAAAGTCTATATATAAATTATGGACATAGCCGGCTTGTGGACATAGCCTCTATATAAAGTATGGAATGAGATTTTATACAACATATGCGGATTCCTCTTTCCATACTTAGGCAGTTTTTGGATCGTGGGTTCGTGGCCTTGCTAGCCGAAAATAGTGTCTATTGTTCTGTCTCCTACAAATAGCACCCAGATTTCCGTGACATACAAATTGACAGGAGGAGTTGTGGGCTGCGTGGATGAACAATGCATCTGTATTGTTCTAGAACATATGTGGATCCCTCATTCCATAGATGGGCATTTTTTGGATCGCGGGTTTGCGACCAGGCGGGCTGAAAATTAAGTATGCGGAACCCTCATTGCATACTCACAAGTGGACTCAGGTTGCTTCGTTGAACATTGGACTTTTATTGCCCTGTAGCGATTCTGTATCAATTTCATAATTATCGATTTTTTTCTATCCGGGGCTCTGGGGTTTGCGGGTTGGAAGTTGGGCCTCCATTGTTCCCCGCTGTACAAACACATTGTTCTAGAACATATGTGGATCCCTCATTCCATACATGAGCACTTTTTGGATCGCGGATTCGTGACCTAGCGGGCTTAAAATTAAGTATCTATTGTTTTGTGTTCTACAAATAGCATCTTCACTTCTGCAATATACAAATTGACAAGCAGACTTGTGAGTATCTATATTAACTATGGAATGAGATTTTATATAGTATATGCAGATTCCTCATTTCATACTTGGGCAGTTTTTGGATCGTGGGTTGGCGGCCTGGCGGGTTGAAAATAGAGTCTCTATTGTTCCCTCTCCTACATATACCACCCAGGCTTCTGCAATATACAAATTGCCAGGAGGACTCAAGCTGGTTGCCTAAACATTGCACTTTTAGGTAGTTTTTGGATGGCGGGTTCACAGTTGGATGGGCCGAAAATAGAGTCTCCATTGTTCCCTCTTCTAGAAATAGCATCCATACTTCCGCCATATACAAATTGACAAGAGGAATTGGGCTGGTTCGTTGAACACTGCACTTTTATTGTCCCCTAACAATTTCGTATGTATTTCATATTTAACGATTTTTTTGTATCGGGGGCTGTGGGGCTGGTGGGATGAAAAATGGGCCTCTTTTGTTCGGGTTCGTGGGCTGAAAATTGGGACTTTATTGTTCTGCACTGTACAAAAGCCACCCACAACTCCGCAATATACAAATTGACAAAGGAACCTGTGGGCTAGTTGGGGCAACATTGCAGTTTCATTGTTCCTTGTCCTCCGAATAGCGTTTGGAGATCCGCCATATACAGATTGACAGATGGACTTGAGAGTTGGTGCATTAAATTATTAAAGGATGTTAAATTGCTTATTCTTAAAAGAATCAAGGAAAGAAAAGAAATATTTTTAAAAATTCTATAACCGCAAGCATAACAAGGACCAATTTGAATTTTAAGGGCTTGTTGTTCATATGATAGCACAATTGCATTCCACACACTAATTATTCATTGATTTCAAATTATTCCAGGATAATAATTTGACTAATGACACAGCCGCATACCCCGTAGGGTATATGCGCCCGACCTCCCGGTCAAAAGGATCGTTCAATCTCCACCCTCGAGCCGAAGTGGATCTTCTGATTCCCTGTTGGAATCTCTGTTAAAATCCCGATCCACAGGTCCTTCTTTCCCTGTCACGGCCCTTGCATATGATCGTTGCTCTTTCCTCAACAGGAAAATGCATATACTTTCGGGTTTCGGGGTTTTCTAATTCCCGATGTCAAGAGTTCCCTTCCTCTTGAATCCCCGATCTCCGATTTGCCGATGCGCCCCTTTTTTCTTTAGCCCTGCCTGGCTACACTCTAGTCCATATGACCAGCTCTCATAAGACCACAGTCTTATGTCCTTTGGGATTTCCCTATTCAAAAGTCCAACCTCTCGACCTCTTGACTCCCGAAATGGCCTTTCTTGCCTTAGCCCCTCCTCGCTATACCCTGGTCCACATGACCACCTCTCATAAGACCGCAGCCTTATCTCCTTTCGAGGTTTCAGACATCGCAATGCCTAAATGCATAAACCTCTTTTCCACGGGATTCCCGATATCCCGATGCCCGTAATGCCGATAGATAGCTTTCCTTTCGAGAAATCTCCCGAATGCTCTGATCTCCTCCACGCGTCCTCCTATGATGGACGGTCCTGATCGCTTCTCGTGATTTCGAAGTTTCTGTTGTTGAAATACTTCGGCATCTTGTCCCTTCGATCTCCGAAATGCCGACGGGCTCCCGATCTCACCCACGTGTTCCCCAACTGATGGACGGTTATGATTTACTCTCGGGATTTCGTGACTTCCGATGCTCCGAAAGTCTTTCCCTCAAGATTCACGAAACGCTGAACCCCGATGCATCGGTTGACTTTTCTATCGGGACTTTCTCCGATAGTCTAGATCTCCACCACGTATCCCGACTGATGGATGGCCCCAATCCAATCTCGCGATTTTGGAGTTTCTGATACCCCAATGACAAAAATTCTCTATCAGCTCAAAACCTCGGTAGCCGATATACCGATGGGTCACTCGATCCCTGCCACACGTCTCCACAAACGGACGGCTTAGATTCACTCTCGTTATTTCGAGACTTGAAATGTCACAACTTTCTTGACCTTGAGAACTCTGATATCACGAATGCCGTTATCCCAATAAGTCAATCCTTTCCGGACTTTCACCATCCTGTTCACGAAGCTTTAACCCCCATGTAACTCTCGACAGATCTGACGGCTGTCGGGTTCTTCACTCTAGATCTGATGGTGCAGATCGTTTCTTCCTGTGCACTCACTCCTGAGATTCCTTCCTGGACGTGAAATCTTCAACGGTCTAGATCTCTTTTCTCCTCGATCTGACGGCTGTTGTGCTCTCCCTCCTAAGCTTGCACACTGTCTTTTGAGACTTCGAAGAATTTCAATCTTCCAGAGGCTTCAACCTTGGCCTTCCTTCTCCTCTGCGAACTCCTCACCCTTGGAGCTTCTCCACACGTATAAAAACGTTGATCCTCCTGAGCTTTGAGTACTCTGAACCCGTCAGAGGGTTCTGAAGCTTCTGCACTCCTTGCAGAGTATTCTCATGCACACACAGTGTTGTCTCTCCTGAGCTTCTCAAACGCTCAGACCCATAAGAGATTTTATCCTTCTTTCTTCTCCCATAGATGGAGAATACTTGGATGCCCTCCTGGCTATCCTCTGCCTCAAGCAACTTCTTGCTAAGTCTACAGGGTATTCAACAACTCTGTGAAGATCCCTCAGTGGATTCTTCCTCTAAATCCCAGAACTCAAAGGATTCTCTTCTCTTCTGTGCATGTCTGCACACTGTCTCAATGCCCACGTGGCAGAGTATCTTTTCACAGAACGTCCAACAATTCTGTCCTCTGTGCCCTCCTTTCACCTGCTCAATGCCCACTTGGTAGAGCTCTTCAGAATCCTCAGTTATTCTGGTTCCCTTGAACTCACAACGGATTTATCCTCAATGCATCACTGTGCATCTGCTCAATGCCCACCTGGCAGAGCTCTCATAATCCTCAGTGATTCTGGTTCTTCTTGAACTCACAATAGAGTTCCTTTCAATGCACCTCCGTGCATATGCTCAATGCCCACTTGGCAGAGCTTCACAAAACTCCCCAGAGATTTTGTTTGCAACTGTGCTCTTCTCCCACAGCCTAGCCTCCAAGGTATTCAACAACCTTGAGGTCTTTCTTCTGAGTTCTTGACTCCAGTTTCTGTGCCATAGCATGTCTTTGTCTGAACCCGCAGAATTCAAAAGTGCTTCAGTGCACTGGTATTCAGAGACCGCAGTACTCTGTCACGTCCTCATGGCATGAAACCTCAAAGACCTTCATCTGAAATCAAACATACTCCTGCAAATGCAAACCTACAACATACATCTACAACATACATTCATATCATAATAGAACACTCATAGACACCCACATAACACAGAAATACATGCAGGAAAAACTGCTTTTGTTTATATTAAAATGGAAAATGCTTGTTTTTACAAGGTGTTCCTGAGCACGACCTGTAACAAGGTCTCAACTCCTTCTCTTTTGCTCTCTACTCTCAGATTCTATCTATCTCCACTCCACTCCACTCTCTTCTCTATGCTATCTCTACTAACTACTAAAGAGATACAATAGATCTTTTACATGAGGGGGCTCTTCGAGCTCTTCCCTCCAATCTACCTACCCTATTCAATTACATTGAATGGGATGTCTAGTCTAGCATCTGGATCTAGATCTCAGCCTTACAAAACATTAAAGGACTATCTTATCTACAACCTGTGCAAAGGCACAGCTTCACGGCTCAACAACCTAAGCATTTAATTACATTGAATTCATATTTCAAATGAGGTTGTGCCTCTCTCTTCAACGCGCGATTTAAATTTGCTAACGTGGTTGTCTGGCTGGCTCGCTGATGTGGAGAGATGCTCCTGCATCATACTCCTCAGCTGCAAAATTCATGAGCTCCTTCTCATGAGCTTCCCATCTCAGCTGTTGAAATCCCCCTAGATCCCAAATCATTCTCTGGAGTTGTTCGTCTGCTCCATCTTGTTGCTGCTGCCTTTACTGCTGCTATGTTGCTGCTGCTTCTCTTTTGCTCAGCTTCTCCTTGCTGGCAGTTCCTGCTGAATGTACCATCATCCTTCTAATGTCTTCTATCAATCAGTCCATTTGCTCCAGTGGCTAGCTCTTCTCATGCAGTCTCCCCAGCTGCATAATTTTTCGGCAATTGGGTAGATCATCATGATCTCCCATGCTTTCTTCTTCATCTTCATTTGTGGCACCAAGTGTCCACTCTGCTGTAGACTTCAGCTCTGCCATCTCCCTTTGACTGACTTGTTGTTCAGTCACCTTGCTCTGATCTTCCAGTTCTCTTGTTGGCTCTGGATTGTTCAGCCAATCCTCCAGCATCTCCAACTCCATCTCCCATGGAGTGAGAACTTTATCTTCTGCTGTCAGCTTCAGTGCTACAGCTTCTTCAGCTTCCTAGCTGAATGCATTGAGACACTCCTTCGAATGCTCATTTTCCTCTCCGTCTGCTTGGGAAGCTTCAGATATCTTCTCCAATTTCTTTGCAACAGTCTCAGCTAGCTTTCCTTCCGTTGTTTCTACATCAGGAACACGGATTTCTGCCTCCTCCTGGACAAGTGGTAGGAATATCTGAATTCCCCCAATCATAAAAATATTTCTCATATCTTCCTCTTCTATCAGCTACGCCTGCTGATCTAAATCCATTTCCAAGCTCACCTACTCTGTCATCTCCTCTGGTTGATTCCAACTCATCTGCTCATCCTTGCCCACCTGGAAATATGGGATTTGTTCATTGCCCTCCTGGCAGATTATGAGATCAAATGATCCCATCCTCATCAGCACCCCTTGCTGAATTGAACTCACCTCCAAGTCCATGAGACCTTCAGATAGTCTCGAATGCTCATCTCTGCCCACCTGGAAATCTAAGATTCTTCCACTACCCTCCTGGCAGTCTTCGAGATCCCGCAATGAGCTCATTTCATTTCCCAATTGGCAATGTGAAATTCCTCGACTGTCCTCATGATAGTCTGTGAGATCCCGCAGCGATCTCATCTCGTTTCCCACCTGGAAAACTGGAATTTTCTCTCTTCCCTCCTGGTAGTTCTTGAGATATTCATCTGATCCCATTTCATTCTCTGCATCATTCAAACCTCTCCCAGTCTCTGGTTCACACATATGAACCATTTCCTCAGGTCTGTCGAGGTTTTCAACATACCTCAACCACCCTCTTAACAACCTACGTTGTCTTCTAGCCATTAACTCCTTGACTGGCCATTTTTCTTTTGCCTTCCTCATGGGCCATTCATATACCCATCTCGGCTTAGCTTTATGTTACATCCGCAATGCAAGCTTTTCTATTTATTTCTTTATATCAGTGAGCTCTTCATCTATATATTCTTGGCTCCATAACTCTGATTTTTTCCTCCCTGCATACTTACGACCTTCAGTAGCCATGTCACTGTCCCTGTCTTCTCTCCTAGCAAACCTGCTACTATCACTCTGCATCCCTGAGTGTCCCAGCTTCATCCTCCACAGTCCTCCCGACTGTCTATGGACTGTTTCCTACCTGCGAACAATCCTCACAGAGTTTTCAGCACTCCGTCTTCTCCCTTTGCTTGAAATATACAAATAGAGTTCTCGCTCTGATACCACTTCTGACGTAGCTGCATACCCCGCATGGTCTCTGCACCTGACCTCCCAGTCAAAAGGATTGTTCAATATCCACCCTCGAGCTGAAGTGGCTCTTCTGATTCCCTGTTGGAATCTCTGTTAAAATCTCGATCCACAGGTCCTTCTTTCCCTGTCATGGCCTTTGCATACGATCACTGCTCTTTCCTCAATAGGAAAATGCATATACTTTCGGGTTTCGGGGTTTTCTAATTCCCGATGTCAAGAGTTCCCTTCCTCTTGAATCCCCAATCTCTTATTTGCCGATGCGCCGCTTTTTGCTTTAGCCCCGCCTAGCTACGCTCTAGTTCATATGAACAGCTCTCATAAGATCATAGTCTTATGTCCTTTGGGATTTCCCTATTCAAAATTCCAACCTCTCGACCTCTTGAATCCCGAAATGGCCTTTCTCGCCTTAGCCCCTCCTGGCTATACCCTGGTCCACATGACCACCTCTCATAAGACCGCAACCTTATCTCCTTTCGGGGTTTCGGACATCGCAATGTCGAAATGCATAAACCTCTTTTCCACGAGATTCTCGATATCTCGATGCCCATAATGCCGATAGATAGCTTTCCTTTTGGGAAATATCTCGAATGCTCTGATCTCCTCCACGCGTCCTCCTATGATGGACGGTCCTGATCGCTTCTCGCGATTTCGGAGTTTCCACTGCTAAAATACTCCAGCATCTTGTCCCTTCGATCTCCGAAATGTCGACGGGCTCCCGATCTCGCCCACGTGTCCCCCAACTGATGGACGGTTTTGATTTACTCTAGGGATTTTGCGACTTCTGATGCTCCGAAAGTCTTGCCCTCAGGATTCGCGAAACGTCGAACCCCGATGTGTCCGTTGACTTTTCTATCAAGACTTTCTCCGATAGTCTGGATCTCTGCCATGTATCCCAACTAATGGACGACCCCAATCCAATCTCACGATTTCGAAGTTTCTGATACCCCGATGACAAAAATTCTCTGTCAACTCAAAACCCTGGTAGCCAATATACCAATGGGTCACTCGATCCCCGCCACGCGTCTCCACAAACGGACGACTCAGATTCACTCTCGCTATTTCGAGACTTGAAATGTCCTGACTTTCTCGGCCTCAAGAACTCTGATATCCTGAACGCTGATATCCTGATAATTCAATCCTTTTGGGACTTTCACCCTCCTGTTCACGAAACTTTAACCCCCATGTAACTCTCGACAGATCTGACGGTTGTCAGGTTCTTCACTCTAGATCTGACGGTGCAGATCGTTTCTTCCTGTGTGCTCACTCCTGAGCTTCCTTCTTGGACGTGAAATCTTCAACGGTCCAGATCTCTTTTCTCCTAGATCCGACGACTGCTGTGTTGTCCCTCCTAAGATTCCACACTGTCTTCCAAGACTTGGAAGAATTTCAATCTTCCAGAGGCTTCAACCTTGGCCTTCCTTCTCCTTTGCGAACTCCTCACCCTTGGAGCTTCACCGCGCGTATAAAAATGTTGATCCTCCTGAGCTTTGAGTACTCTGAACCCGTCAGAGGGTTCTGAAGCTTCTGCACTCCTTGCAGAGTATTCTCATGCACACATAGTGTTGTCTCTCCTGAGCTTCTCAAACGCTCAGACCCCTAATGGATTTTATCCTTCTTTCTTCTCCCACAGATGGAGAATACTTGGATGCCCTCCTGGCTATCCTCTGCCTCAAGAAATTTATTGCTGAGTCTGCAGGGTATTCAACAACCCTGTGAAGATCCCTCAATGGATTCTTCCTCTAAATTCCAGAACTCAAAGGGTTCTCTTCTCTTATGTGCCTGTCTGCACACTGTCTCAATGCCCACCTGGTAGAGTATATTTTCACAGAACGTCCAACAGTTCTGTCCTCTGTGCCCTCCTTGCACCTGCTCAATGCCCACTTGGCAGAGCTCTTCAGAATCCTCAGTTATTCTGGTTCCCTTGAACTCACAGCAGAATTCTTCTCAATGCATCACTGTGCATCTACTCAATGCCCACCTGGTAGAGCTCTCAGAATCCTCAGTGATTCTGGTTCTTCTTGAACTCACAACAGAGTTCCTTTCAATGCACCTCCCTGCATATGCTCAATGCCTACTTGGCAAAGCTTCACAAAACTCCCCAGAGATTCCGTCTGCAACTTTTCTCTTCACCCACAGCCTAGCCTCCAAGGTATTCAACAACCTTGAGGTCTTTCTTCTGAGTTGTTGACTCCAGTTCCTGTGCCACAACATGTCTTTGTATGAACCCACAGAATTCAGAAGTGCTTCAATGCACTGGTATTTAGAGACCGCAGTACTCTGTCATGCCCTCATGGCATGAAACCTCAAAGACCTTCACCTGAAATCAAACATACTCCTGCAAATGCAAGCCTACAGCATACATCTACAACATACATTCATATCATAATAGAACACTCACAGACACCCACATAACATAGAAATACATGCAGGAAAAACTGCTTCTGTTTATATTAAAATGGAAAATGCTTGTTTTTACAAGGTGTTCTAGAGCACGGCCTGTAACAAGGTCTCGGCTCCTTCTCTTCTGCTCTCTACTCGTAGATTCTATCTATCTCCACTCCACTCCACTCTCTTCTCTATGCTAGCTCTACGAACTACTAAAGAGATACAATAGATCTTTTACATGAGGGGGCTCTTCGAGCTCTTCCCTCCAATATACCTACCCTATTCAATTACATTGAATGGGCTGTCTAATCCAGCATCCGGATCTAGATCTCAGCCTTACAAAACATTAAAGGCCTATCTTATCTACAGCCTGCGCAAAGGCACGGCTTCACGGCTCAATAGCCTAAGCATTTAATTACATTGAATTCAAATTTCAAATGAGGCTGCACCTCTCTCTTCAACGCGCGATTTGAATTCGCTAACGTGGCTGTCTAGCTGGTTGGCTGATGTGGAGAGATGCTCCTGCATCAACTAACTTCACCGAATAAGAAAAAAATGTGAAAACAATGACCAATTTGTATTTTAAGAGCCTCTTGTTTGTATGTGAGGACAGTCACAGTTTAGACACTATATATTTGTTGATTTCAAATTATTTCAGAACAATAGTTTGACCAAGTTCATCAATCAAGGAAATATTCTAAAGCAAGTGATAGTACAGTTGCATCACAACGCCAGAGAAATTACTAGGCGGATCTGCATCCCAGTTGGCTAAAACAAAACAATTATACTATTCGATGTCGTCCAAAGAATAGCTGGAGTTCTAGGGTATACAAATTGATAGACAAAGAAGATAACCAAGAATCAACCATACTTTAAATAGTCCATAAGCAATTTCTCAGAAGGTTCCATAAAGCAGAGCCCATCGACCTTTGCACCAAACAATTTGATATACAAAGAGAAGACGTCGTCGTATTTGTTTTCTATTGAAACAAACTTTCTTCTGGATGTTGAAAAAATATTACAGAGAGACATAAGGTATTTTCGTTTCCTCTCAAAATTTCATATAAAAAAAAAAATCCCCTTTTCAGTCGATATGCAAAATTGCATTGTCTTCATTTAAGGTGAATTTGCTTTGTATCCGAAGCTACCACAGCATGTAGACACTACTTTCCTTTTTCTGTAGATATGTTTCATACGACAACTCTGCCAACTTAGGAAGCACATTTTGTAACAGCAGTTTCCTGATCGTACAGTGCACAGTTGTGTTGCCCACGGTTTGAATAACACCACTGAGGCAATGTCCATAAATATATGGGCATTTTTCACCGCATTGCAGACAATCAATCGTATCATCAGTTATCAAAGTGGAGGAAGAGGCAGCGGAATGGCATTTTGCATAAACAGGCTCAAAGGGGGTCGAGTACACATTGGTTGCAACTAAAATACCTTCAACCTAGGAATGTGATTAAAGGAATTAATACATTGAACAATATAATACACAACTACATCCCACCCTCCACTTTAAAAAATAAAAAATAAAAATTAACAGCTGCAGAAATTTGTTGAAGGCTATTTCTATAAGCAAAGAGAGGATGATTTTGTAAATGTATACGCACAACAATTGTAGAGATAGCTAGCTTCTCCAGATCCTTTACCATATCTTCTCGCAACTCTGTTACAAATGTTGACTGGGTTGTCTGAAAGATCGTTTCTCTAGCATCCTTCTTTTTTGTTATATTTTTGAACAGCGTAAGTGGAATCTACCCTCTATGCAATTGTTGTTCCATTGACGAAAACAAATCGGAATACATATCAAACAATTGTAGCTGCAACATGGAAAAATGCAATATCTGTGTAACTTATTCGACATACATGCAGAAGTGAAAGTAAACAACAAAACCAAATATGAAAAGAGGTACCATTTCCTTCTCGTTGTTCGACTCTCCATCCTTTATATGGAGAATGTGTTGTGACCCAAATTTCCTGGCCAGTGTGACAGCAGCCCCAATCGTTCCCATTGGGTAAATATCAGTGCTCTGTGCAAGTTACCTAATAGTCGATTCCGGGAGGAAGCGGTATTTTGAACAAATAGGAGGATTTTTTTCCACAATGCTTGTTTCGTTGACCAAAATAATTCGATCGCAATCACCACGGTCATATACTGTTTTCGACAATATATTTAAATTTGTAATGGATATCCCATTATGCGACAATATCTTTTCTACATGTTTCTGGACAAGTTGTGGAGGAATAGTCAGTGTGATTGTCATCATGGCGTCCTTGTCTGTCATATGAGCATGCATAATGCGTCTACTTTTGTTTTTCTTGTCCAAGTAGGTGGTATAGACAACCATTATGTCCCCGACGAACACCTGTCCAATTTGGCGGTTGTTCAAGGCCTCTATTGGTAGTACCTTGGATGTCATAACTCTAGACCTAAAGACATTTTTTGAATAGGAAAACTAAAGTGAATGGTAGTGTGCTACAAGTACACGCATACTTTTGATGAACTATGGAGTTAGAGTTTCACAATGACACCTCTTAGTCTGTGGAACATGCAACAGGTTTGGAGTCTCGCTCGTACTTGTTGATACTTCTTGCGAGCTGCAAACCATATACTGCAGATGGCATCAACATATTCGCCATGCCATAGATGAATATATAGCCCGAGAAATTTGTCTAGTAAACATAGTAAGAACAGAGCGCATGCATATTTATCTTTGGCCTTGTCGGTCCGCCGATGTCTGGGATGACTGACTACTTATGGTCGTCTCATTAGTCCAACTTTTTCTGATGCAAGCATTTGCAGATGGACATCAGGACTAAGCAAATATATGCATTCTATATTATATGCCCGCACCCAGTTTTTATCTTTACTTTTCCGTCTCACTTGGTATACCTTTTAGAAGATTGTACCACAAAACCCTCTACTGCTGCACAAAAGAATTCATCTCCTTGTCCAAGAAACCTGTTTTTTCCAAGGCAGCAACGCAGAAGATGCAATTGACAGGAAGACAAGTTAGTTTGAAAATAGACATTTAAAACAAAAAGAAACAGGTCTATTTACCCACCAAAGAGTCCTTCGCCCTGTCCAACCATTATGTTTGTGTAAATGCAGCAATGTAGTGCAAACACAACAGACATGAACTAGCTTAGTATGCAGGAATAAATGTATGCAACCAAGAAAACTTACCATGTAGGAAGGCACACAACTAGCTTAACACATATCTAGACCATAAATGAAATACAAAACAATGGAATATGAAATAACAATACAAGCATGCACCTTTCTATATCCTCTTCGGCCGATGCAGTCGAAACTCTCTCCTTTTCTCCAGCTACTCTGTTTTTTTCAATTTGGGAACCCACAAAATTTAATGAACATCAATGGAAGCTGGTATTCAGCGGAGAACAAGCAATATGTACATAGAGAAAAACTGACTCAAYGAATAGTCTACAAAGGCAGAAACATGAACCTTTGCGCTTCTCTATCCATGGTTGTTAACGTGTACAATTTTTTTCCCTGGCCAAAATATATTACAGGGCATAAAATATCACGCAACTGCATGGTCGTAGCTAAATGATTTCTTCTTTTCCCTGGGAATTTATCCACATATGCCCTCTAGCCATGTTCTTTATCCTCTACACAGACTGTTTTGCACACGATACAAGTTCTCAGTTTTTCGTGGCTAATTACCCACACATGCTTCCAGACATGAAAATATAATCTTGCAAAATCTTTGTTGCACATATAATATGTCAAGAACAACACAAATTGCATCCTACGCACACCAGTCTATGTAGAGGGGAAAGGACATGTCATGTCATATCCACACATCTAACCATACATGGTTTATAAATGTACCCTGCATACATATGCTTTATTCCAACAAAAAAACAGTGGGTATTGTAACTTCACATGTAATCCTCGAACAATTTTGCATGCAACTATTTCTTTCATGGCAGGGTTGCAACACGAGGAAAATCTCACAGAATAATAGATCTTGACTCCATAGACATGGAAAATAAAACAACTACATATCCACTGGTGGGTGCAGGGGCTGAACACCGTAAAGCGCCCCAAACAAAACAATAACAATCCAAAAAAAAAAATATCTCCAACCACTGCCGCTGCACCCCAACCCTGCAAGGCCGAATCAAAGAAAAGAAACCAGCAAGGACCAAACCAACGATAAAGCACGAAGAGGTTGAACTGCACCCCCAATGCCCCAAAGCGCAAACCCTAGCCAAACAAACAGAGCCAGCAACCCAGCAACCAGCGAACCAACAAGAACCAACGAGCCAGTGAACAACATATGTATCTCCAACAATTATGAAACTGCAACCCAAACAGAAAAGGAACCGGAAACACACAAGGAACATGCGACTACAAATAAACAAACATTCTTACTTGCAAACTGCAAACTAAACAACAAACAAGGAATACAAAATGAAACCATTGCATCGAAACTTACTCCAAAACTATGAAATGCAGAAGCACATCTCAAATCACCAGCGAAACAACAACAAGTAGCAACCAAGAAACCAACGAACAAGAACCACTCACCGAACCAGTAAACAATGTATGTAGCCTCAACGATTATGAGGATGAATCATAAAATGGCAACAATCGACAAACCAGTGAAGAAGAAGAAGCCACTGAACCAGTAAACAATCTATGTAGCTTCAATGGTAGAACAAGGACAAAACATACAATGGCTATTGAACTGGCGGTAGACAATCAAGTGCAAATTCATTGTAACTGTATACAAAATTTTGAGGAAAAATGTACCCTGAGAATCGTATTTACATAAACATTTAAGACTCTCAGGCTATCTAAGCACCTCACGAAATGTAAACATTTAAGTTACCAGGGGTGTTGTAGAACATCGCGTCATGTGAACATTTATGCAGTCAGTCCTATTGACGCATCTCAGAAGAAGTGTCAATACATTTCAAGAAATATACATCCGTCAAAGATGCTATAAACTTTGGAATTCTCAAACACTACAAAGCTTGGATATCAAAACTTTTCAATATGCTTATTACATACCAAAACTTGCGGATATATTCGGGTAGCAGAAAATGCTAATACAAACATTCGAACTAATGCTAGCATTAATCAACCTTGAAGCAAGATACAGGAAAAATATATGACTAAAACATACTGACTACGAGAAAAACTTTGCATATGTTGCCATATAGTACATTGGGAATAGAAAAGCTGGAAATAAGATCTCCAATCTCTTATCCAATCAGATCAGTACATATATGTTACTTTTTATTATATAAAAATATATGTTTTTATTTCCAAATCTCCAACAATAGGTATTGTGCAAATATTTCAGGTCAAAGGACAAAGTAATATGCAGTCAAAGATTTATCGATTGCTATAGTCCCTCTATGCCTACGGCAGGGACTAATAAGGATTTATTTTATTTATTAGTTAAGGTACACTAATCTTTTGATAGTCTAAAGGCATCCTTTTCTTTGAATGTAATGCTTTTGCTACATCACACAACACTTTATAATTTCTTATGATTCTTTTGGATGGATTTTCTCTAGTACTCTTAGAGGATCACATACATACCATCTTTTAAAGCATGAAGTTGAATGAAAATGAATAACACATGCCCATACACAACACATAAATGTTTACCATACTTCATGATAGTACCAAGAGGCATGAATTTCTAAAAAATAAGCTATTTATTAAAATCAAACACCTTAGATTGAATCAATTGCTCACACAAGGTACAATGACAAAGTTTAAGTAACAATGGGTAGACTCCCTTGAAGCCTACGCCATTGAGATCATTTATGATAAGGGTAAATAAAATATTGTTGCAAGTTCCTTCTCTTAAAAAATGAACCACCCAATAAATGTAAATCTTGGTTAGGAACATGGAGCGGATTGAAGATGGGTGATCTCCATTGTGGCTAGAGTTTACCCTCGTCACTCAATTTATAGACCAAAGTCATTGCCATCATTGCAAAAACTATGGATAAGAGAACTCACGGTATCTTGTTGGTTGCATTCAAGGGAGAGGGGTCTTAGAATCTACTCTAGCCATCTCTCGAGTTGAATCAAGCCATGTTGTGAGAGTTGGACATTGAGTCCTTCGCTTAGCATTCAGGAGTGTTTGGTTTAGTGAATTTACCAGTTGTTTCCTCTTGCATAAGCCAATTTTTTCAATATGGGAGGATACAACAATTAAAAAATGGAGGATTTTTTTCTCTTTGGTCTAGTCTTTGAACCCTCATAATGTAAATTAGACCCATAAAAGGAGATTTGTAAAATGATTGGAATTCATTCCTCAAATGGACCTCCCATCTCTAGAACCAAGAAGGAAATCCCTCATTTTGGTTGAATATGCTTTGATAAGAAATTTTACAAGTCACTGACCTAGTCCAAAAGATGTGGAAACTTGGGTGGTTGAGCAATGGTCTTCTAAGATTAAAGGATAGGTATTATCATTTACTTTTGGCTGTGGTTATTTTGTTTTTGTTTTTCTCAATAAAGAAAAGTGAGATTTGATATTATGCTATGGACCATATTTTATGGGATCTAGGAGAATGCATCTCTCCTCGTGGTTCCTAGACTTTTATCTAGAAGAGAAAATTACATCAACTCTGGTGTGGGTCAGATTTCCACATCTCCCTCTAATATTATAGGATGATTGCACTCTTAGAGATATTGGAAATAAATGAGGTATATCCATTGACTGAGAAACCAAAAGGAAAATTTCTCTCATGTGAAAGAATATGTGTGTAGGTGGATTTGGAGAAGGGAATCCCAAAGTATTTGTAAATGAATATTGATGGGTGGAGCCATCATCGAATTCTCGATTATGAACATATTCCATTCAAGTGAAATATTTGTCATGATTATGGACTTTTTGTCAAAATTTGTCCAAAACATTAAGAGGAGCAACTGTTGTTAAAGAAAAAGAAAAGAAGAGAACCCAAATTTAGGATGCTCTCAAGAAAGTGGTGAAATTGTTAGTGTAATGGGTCACCTCGAGAGAATATTTTCACTTAAAAAAATAATCAATTTGAAGTTCTTGGGAATCTAGATGGTTTAGTAAATTGAAGACATGTAGAAGGAACCTAGAAAGGAAGAAATTGAACCCAACTATGGATCAACATAGCCCGATAATGATATAGATCCATCCCTTGAGGATATTGAGAATGCTCTAGCTAAAAAGGAGGAAGAGGACAAAGAGGAGGAAATTGAGGATGTAGAGGAAACAAAAGAGGAAGAAGAGGAGGCAGAGGAAATAAAGGAGGGTGAAGGGGAAATTGAGGAAAAAGAAATAGATTCAGTCATAAGAGTTCACTCTGAATCTTCTAAATCCTTTGCAAAAATACTGAAGAAACCTCCAAATCCCTTCCTCTCAAAAGGGGAAGGAAATCTAATTGGGAATGGATGACTTATGAGGCATAAAAAAAATCTCTCGAGACATTGGGCACTTCTAGAATTCAGTATGGGAGGGATTACATCTGGAAAGCGATAACCATGTTTTGTTTATGTATTCTTCTTTGTAATCAATTTGTAATTATTTATCCTTATGCTCAAGAATTTGGCAACAAAATTCCCCGTAAGAAAATTCACCTTTCTTTCCTCCTAGTTCTTTGAAGGGAGAAGGAAAAATGTGCAAAAAATTGCAATATTTGCAATCAATACCATTTGTATGCTTGCTATTATCTCTGCTACAACTTTTTTATATTAAATATTTCCCAATTGTGATTTAAAAACGAAAAACAAAAAAAAACAAAAAAAAAATGAACCACCCACCTTCAACTTCATCTTAATTAGCCAAACTATATGGATGACAGAGATCCATGTAGAATACATAATGAATTCTACTATAGTTCAACACCAATCAAACATCACTAATCAAAATAAATTCCAACCTTGGACTATGAGGAATTATGTCATTATCTTTATAAATGATATTTATTTTTGGAATGCCTCTCATCTTATACAATGGGGATTTTTTTAGCAAGAGTATGCATCTTCATTAATGGTCATGTGGATTTTCACAAAACTTAAAAGAATGTGTCTTCAAAATTTTATTGGCAAATAATGAAATTTGATGTTGACCTTGTGTCATAGAATATGGTAGAAACCAATTCTTGTCCTAATTCTCTTGAGTCTAATCACAATGTGCCACTTAGTAAAAATTATTGAAAACACATATGTTCACGGATTTATAAAATTACCCACATTTTTTCAAATTTACCACATTACCTTCTTGTTTCTATAGTTCCCTAGAGGTCCTTTTATACAATTTACCATTTAGTCGCAAAAAAGGTATTTATTCTCAGGAAATTTTTTGTTGTCCATTCAGACATTGGTTCATAGTCCAGGGTGGCATCATTTAGTTATACAATGCTTGCTTCCTTGTTGGCCAATTTTTTTACATTTGAAAGTGATTCCACCAAATATTGGCCAACACTCAGTAGACATGTAACTTTGAAATGATAATATAAACGTAGCATGTAACATAGGATGTAATACGTTAAAATTACGTTATTGACATGCATTGTGCATGTGAAAGGCATCAAAATTACCATATTTTCACACCCATATTTTGTCTTTTTGATCACTTTTGTCCCTCACCTCGGTCATCCTTTTAGTCTATACCTAATTATAATGATAAAAAAATCCCAAGGTATGATTTCCCATAACTCATGTCATTTTAGTGAATTATTGTTCGACAACATGGGTATTCCAACAGAGGACAAACACCTTCAGTAACCACTCACACAACTAGATCAAAGATCAACACATCAATGTTTTGACATGGTAAAACTCCTACGGGGAAACATCCACGACCCCAACCAATGCGACCACTTGGATTAGTTTATTAATGCAAAAGAAAAATATTGCAGATAGATTTTACAAGAGAGTTTCTCACAATCGATCATCGGCAAATGACCATCCATGCTCTTTAAATAGATATCATGGACCAATTGGGTGTTAAGCCACAGATCAATGGTCGTTAAGATCGAGGAGAATATGAACCGTCGGATCACTCTATGTCAGGAACATATCGTGACCATCGGATTTCCTAACTACAAATGCCTACTAAATAAACACACTAAGAAACACACTTTTACCTAACGACACATTAGACCAAGTAGATCTTAACTAACTCCTAAGTGTCAAAATATGCGAACATCCCCCCTTAAGAACAACTTGGGATAGGATTGAAGGATTTAAAATAGTGACACAATAGGAGAAGGAAGGAGGAATTAGAGTCTATCCCCCCTTAATGACAACTTCCTGAACTCCTAACATAGATCATAGTTTGGAAAACTTCGCTTTTGTAAGAGACTTTGTGAAAATGTCTGCAACTTGATCTTCTGTAGAGAAAAAAAGCACTTCAATAACTTGATCATGAATGAGATTTATGATGAAGTTCGTGTGTATCTCGATGTGCTTGTCGCGCTAATGTTGAACTGGGTTTTTGGCGAGCTTGATGGAACTTTGATTGTCACACCAAAGGATGGTCAAATGCTGTTGCTAGAATCCAAACTCTGAAAGTATCAGTCGAAGCCACAAGGCTTCCTGACTTGCATTTACCGTTGCTCAGTACTCTACTTTTGCTGAAGAAAGTGCAATAGCATGTTGTTTCTTACAGGCCCAAGTGACAAGTCTTGAACCAAGGCTAAAATCATAACCTACAATAGACTTCTGATCATCGGGGTCGTCGTCCCAATCTGAATCAGTGAAACCAACCAATAAAGGAGTTCCCCCCTGAACTGTAATATATCTTGAACTAAATTGTACCATGTACATAATGAAGTGTCCTTTTAGTTGTTTTCAAATGTCTTTCATGGGGTGTTTTCATATACTGGGAAACAAGACCAACAATAAAGGAAATATCGGGATAGGTATGAGTCAAGTATAAGAGGCTATCAACTAAGTGACGGTACAGGGTGGCATCAACTTCAGGAGAAGTACAGGTGGCAGTAAGCTTGACTCCATACTAGAAGGGAGAAGGGGTTGGTTTACGATCATCCATGTGAAAGCTATGAAGAAGGTCACAAGCATACTTAGATTGAGAAAGAAAAAATCCTTCATTGGTATGCTAAACTTGGAGGCCAAGGAAATAGTGAAAAAAACCTAAGTCTCTCATTTCAAATTTTTTATTAAGGTTGTTTTTCACATGGTTTAAAAGTTTTGAGTCACTGCCAGTAAGGATAAGGTCATCAACATAAAGGACAAGGATTATGAGATGGCTTCCTACTTTCTTGGTATAGAAATTAGGACCAGAATGACATCTAGAGAATCTAGTGTCAATAAGAAAGTTGTCCATTTTGGCATACCAAGCTCGAGGAGCTTTCTTAAGACCATAAAGATATTTCTTAAGGCGACAAATAAGGCTAGAGTCATTCTGGAAATAGTCAGGAGGTTGTTCCATGTAGATTTCTTCTTGCAAATATCTGTGCAAGAAGGCGGATTTAACATCCATCTGATGGACCTCCCATTTATGTGAAGCAGTAAGGGCAAGAACAAGGTGGATGGAATTCATTTTGGCTATAGGGGCAAAGGTTTCATTATAGTGAATTACTTCAACTTGGAAAAATCCTTTGGCAACTAATCGAGCCTTGTGTCTTTAAACACTTCCATCTGATGCATACTTAGTTATGTAGACCCATTTAAATCTTACAAGTTTTATTCCTTTTGGAAGAGGTACAAGATCCCAAGTATCATTTGCCATTAGAGAACTATATTCTTCATTCATTGTTGTATCCCAATCTGGATGACCTGAAGCTTCTGCAAATGTCTTTGGATCATGAGTCTCTTAAACTTGAGCCAAAAGAGAAGAGGCTCACTGGAACTATGAATGTGTTCGACACTAATCTGAAGGATCACCGACAAGACCACCAGTTGCTTCTCGTGTTGAACAGACCCATATAGGAATTGGTGGAACTAGTGTTGGTTCATTTTCAAAGGACTCATCTGGAGGAAGGTGATCAGGTGGAGGTGGATTTTCATCCTCACTGTCATCATCTGAAGAAGAAACCAGAATAGAAACAGAAGAAGGCACAAACGCCGAAGATGGCTCGTAGGCCGAAGAAGGCACAATTGTTGAATTAGGCTCGCAGGCTAAGATATTTTCATCAAATTTAACATCTCTTCTAATAATAATTTCATTACAATGTGGTTGAAGAAGTCTATAACCTTTGACATCTTCAAATAACCAAAAAATATACACTTCTCACTTTTAGGCTGCAATGCTTTCCTTTTCTCATCAAGAATGTGAGCCCATGCTATACTGCCAAATACACGGAAGTGACCTACATCTTGTTTAATTTTAGTCCAAGCTTCTTCCGGTGTTATATTTTTAAGAGTCTTTGTGGGAGTGTTTTTTACTATGTCATTTTCACAGTTGATCGCTTCCACCCAATACTTTAGACTTAATCCCTTAGATTGGATCATACAATTAGCCATTTCTTGTAATGTGTGGTTCTTTATCTCAGCAACACCATTTTGTTGTGGTGTATATGGAACAATGTGTTGCATTTGTATGCCTTATGTAGTGCAGTAACTTGTAAAATTATTGTTCACATATTCGCCTCTATTATCTGTTCTTAACTTTTGAATTTGATGTCCAGATTACTTTTCTACAAGGGTCTTGTGGGCTAAAAAATTGTCAAAAATTTTTCTCTTAAATTTTAAGAAGTAAACCCAAGTACGTTTGAAAAATTCGTCAATGAAAGTTAAGAAATACTTGCACCTAGAAAAAGAAGGAGAAGAAAGTGGACCACACAAATCACTGTGAACAAACTGCAAAGGGCTGAAGCGTGCCAAGAGGCACATTTTTCAAAACTGTCATGATGATGTTTGTCGAGAACACTACCGGCACAAACACCATCTCTGCATGAAACAGGAGGAAGACCAGTCACCATATGTTGATTACAGAGTTGTTGCAATGAGCGATAGTTTAGATGACCAAACTACTCATGCCAAAGTTTTTTCAAGTCATCGCTATGAGCAACAAAAACTAATGAAAAAGATGATGACCCAAAGTTGTCAAACTTGTACAACCTGGTAATATCATCAGCAATTCCAGTTGCAAGAACATGCTTAGGATCTTTTAGATCCTTGACTACAACTTGGTGAGGTGAAAACTCTACGATTTTACCCTCACCTGAATGAGTGATTTGATATATTGATAGAAGGTTACAAGAAAGACTTGGAACACATAATACATCATTGAAATGACCATTATCTACTTGAATTGTTCCACTTCCTACAACACTAAGAAATCTATCATCACCAACAAATATTGTATTGGTGTTACATTCATTTAGAGCATAAAATATGTCCTTATCCTTAGCCATATGATAATATGCTCCAGAATCAATAAGCCACTCATCAGAAGAAGAAGTAGAAGTTGTATTGAAGGAGAAACCATAAGCAGAAAGTGCATGTCCATGAGAAGAAGAAGAAGAAGAAGAATTAATACTGATGTTTTTTTCCTTCATCGATGCTTATAAAGTTGTCATCTTCTTGAAACATTTGGACTCATCATGACCATCTTTATCAGAAAAGTTGCAATGTCTTTCAGTCTTCTCATTTTTATATTTTGCTCATTTGTCACCATTAGGAACTGAGGTTGTCTGAGTGGGTTTGGGACCCTTATGTTGTTGTAGTGAGGATGTTGTTTCTTAAGATACTTGGGTTTATCTTTATGCTGGGCAACTAAGGCTTTGTTGGAGATACCTGCAGTGTTAATCACTCCAAGTTGTACAATCTTATCTTCCTCTCTAATCAAAGCAGCACAAAAGGATTCAAGAGTGGGTTTTTTATAAGTTGTCCCTAGAGCCTCTCTCATGGCGTAAAAGGTATATACAAACACATAATATGCACTACCTAGCTTAGAGAGAATAAGATAGATGCAACACTCTTCCTCCATCTTTATCTCACATTCTTCACATAAAATTTTGAGTGTTTTAAACTTAGATAGTCTCCAATGCAAGAAAAATCACTTGGATTTAAAGTCAGTAATTGATTTTCTAATTGTTGTGCTCAAATAATATTAGTTTACCAAAGACAGTTTCAATCTTTTCCCAAGCTTCATCGGGGTCATCAATTTCTTTAAGGTGGAACCTTAAATTGGGAGAGATGGACATTTCAATTAGTCCATGTGCTTCGTCACTCCTATTATCCCATTTGACATTCTTATCAACATCAATGGCTTATTTTTCCTTTCCCAAAGTAATCTGGTACAAGTCTTTACTTCTTAATAAATCCTCCATATGAGATTTCCATTGGAAGTAGTTGGTGCTAATAAGAAAAAGATTACTAAAATAAGTCATATTAAATATGTAGATAATATGGATTTAAAAAATGAAACTGGATGGAAATATCTCAAAAAATTATGCGGTTTAAAAAAAAACGACACTAAAAACAGACTTCAGATGTGAAAGTTATGCCCTTTCTAAGAAAAAAGGCATAAACAGAAACCAAATGACCACCTGGTGGTGTAAGTTGCTTTATGAAGTGACCCACTTTTATAAAAAGAAGTGGGGATCACTTTTACAATGAAGTTACTTTATAAAATAAAAACTGCATGCAAAATAAATAACTCTAAAATAAAATATTAAAGCTACTTATAGTGATTCACTTTTATACTTGAAGTGAAATACACTTTACAATTTGAACATGGATTTTTTTTTTTTAAATAACAAAAAGATAGACTTGAACTCAACACCTCTTAGTTAATAAGGCAACTTTTAACCAAATGGTCTAGCAAAACATATTGTATTGTTTAGCAAGAGGATTGGGGTTGTTGTTGTTGTTATTGAAGACGGCCTTGGAGAGGGTGTGAAAAAAAAAAAATCACACAAGAAATAAATTTCACTTATCGATGACAACAAGGGTTAGATCTCAGTTAGCTTACCCGAAAGACACACATTTTTTTATTTGTTTCCGATTTTCCAAGATCGCACAGGGCACAGGGAAAAGAGCATATGCATATCTAAAAGAGTATAAATCCGGAAGCAAATAATATAAAAATAAAATAATACTCTGCAAAAAAATTTAAAATGCGTATTCAAGCTTTATACCTTCGGATCTGACTGAAATGTTCATATCTTGGGCAAACGAAAACCTTTTGGAGTGAAACGAAAAGTGTTCCTGACTAAAATGAGTGCTCTGGATGTAATGGAATAGTCCTCTTATCCCATAAATGTATGAAAATGATATAAAATGGAGATGAGAAAACTCGGCTTCACGATCTCGATCTACAACATGAGCGAGTCTTCAAACAGGGTCTGATACCATGTTCGATAACATAGGTATTCCAATAGAGGATGAACACCTTCAGTAACCACTCACACAACCAGATCAAATATCAACACACCGATGTTTTGACGTGGTAAAACCCCTATGGGGAAACATCCATGGCCCCAACCAATGCAGCCACTTGGAGCAGTTTATTGATGCAAAAGAAAAAGATTACAGAGAGATTTTACAAAATATTTTCTCACAATCGATCATCGGCAAATGACCCTTCATGCTCTTAATTAGAGATCATGGACCAATCGGGTACTAAGCCACAAATCAATGGTCGTTAATATCGAGGAGAATATGAACCGTCAAATCACTCTATGTCGGGAACATATCGTGACTGTCTGATTTCCTAACTACAAATGCATACTAATGAATACTAAAGAAACACACTTTTACCTAACGACACATTAGACCAAGTAGATCTTAACTAACTCCTAAGTGTCTAAATATCCTAACAATTATGCTAGTGTAATTCAAGGAAAAACTAAACCTTTTATGTTTACTAATAGAAAGGCTTGTGAGAAATGGTGCAAAATAGGTTGTTATAGGTTCTCTTGTGGTTTCTACAACCCCAACTTACCACAAGTGTTGCAACACCAACCACCTTGCTGCAACACCGAGTGGTCATGTTGTTGCAACACCAGATGACTGTTGCAAGAGTGGTCATGTTGATGCAACACCAACCATGTTGCTACAACACATATCAGTTATGTTGTTGCAACACCAGCTAAACAATTGTTGCAACACCAATGGTTAATTGTTTCTACAACACCTACAGTTGACTACATTTGTCCACATTATCATTTTTTGTTTCCATTACACTAGCTATGATAACATGACAGTGGAAACCGATGATCAAGTGGCACAGTGGATTGTGTGTAAAATGACAACAATGCAGTGAAGGCAAGATCACTGAATGATAACTGAACCAATGTCTCCAAAACGCTAAGACCTTGGTTGTAATCTTACCCATTTTAGTCAAGATGTTAAAAATGAAATTGAGAACAGTGTGAGGATCTTAGATCCTCATGGTTGTCCTCAAATCTTTCTTACCAATAATAGGTGATCTGAAATGTATAAAGACCATGCTTGATTCGATTGGGGGGGGATTATTATTGTAATATAAAAACCTTGCTTTCGAGTTAATAAAATTGTTGTTTGGTTCCTATAGAATTCTTTCGTGTTAATGAAGATTTGAGCTCAACT
The DNA here is from genome assembly GCA_009831015.1 of Picea engelmannii. Lineage (NCBI taxonomy): Eukaryota > Viridiplantae > Streptophyta > Pinopsida > Pinales > Pinaceae > Picea > Picea engelmannii. The sequence continues at coordinate 747,066 of ML790977.1, forward strand.
TTTGATTGAAAGTTTCACCCACTGCCTTGTCTAGGGAGGTAGGCCCCCTTCCTTATCTAGGTATTGTTGTATTGTAGCGCAGGTTTGGTTTCCCGAATTGATTTACTTTAGATCTCCTGAATGTTTGGTTAGTGTTCATTTATTTATGAATTAGTGCTCTGTTTTAGTAACATACATTTACTATTCGTAGTCTGATTTGTATCTCATTAGAAGTTATGTTAGTTACAAAAAATTTTGAACCTTGACAAAACTACAAGGTAACCATATGTGGAGTTCATCATTTGTTATTTGCAATATTGAGGGTTGGAAAGTATTTCTTGATAGAATCACAAGTTATAATTAGTTATCGAGAGTGTGTGTTTCATTTTTGCAATCTAGTTAAATGTCCCTTTTTGCAAATTAGTTAGATTCTATTTCTCTCAATTTCGGTTACATTCAATTGGGGTAAAATCACATTTCTTCCTTGCTTGCAGTTAGATTAGTCTCGTTGATCATCTGTTATTGGTGACCTTGTCAGAAATATTCCAAAACCCTTATCTTAAGATCATTTACTCCTGCTACAACTTCACAAACTAGAACAATGTCTGAAAATATTGTTCTGACACGTACAGTGCATGATAGCTCACAAGTATTATATGAATCCCTAGTTTGACAAGTAAAGTGATCAATCTTTCTATTTATCTTTCTAAGAATTAAAAGGTAATTAGAAAACCCGTCAATGTGCTCCATACTTTTTCATATTATTTAACAACTATGGCATTTAATTTGACACTTGTTCCACTCAAGGTAATATTCATTGTTTATAATACCAACATCAACCACACATAATATAACTCTATTTGTTTTATTCATCCCATTGTTCTTGATTTCCTAAATAAATAATATATTTATATCTATCCTACTTACATATAACAACTTGTAGTGATATATTCAACTTCATTTTTTTAACGTGGAGTAAATTCGAGTACTTGCTTCCAATCACAACAAAAACATGCTCAAATCCTTGCATATGCTAGTGTCATGAAGTTTCATTGAATTCATAACTTGTGGGGATGTACAAAAAGAATACAGCCATCAATTGAAAAATCAAATATTATTATTTGTAGGGTAATGAGTTGTGTTGTCTTACAATTTATGGGTCTAGACAAGGTTGGTCAATGGGAATTTTGGTGTTATCATTCAGACTGCATACACACATGGATCAGGGCCTCCAAAGTTTCCAACATACATTGTTGTGGCATTTTATACATTGTGGGATCTCCTTAGGTATAATCCCAACAAAATTATGTAATTCAACTCCATTGAAAGGGGTAGCAAGAAACAAATCCCTCTCAAAATGGTTTGGACATTGACTATACATAAATCCCAAGGATTGTCATTAACGAAGGCAGTCTTGACACTCGAAACATAAAACGTTGCATGAATTTGGGTCATGCTAGCATTTTCATTTGACTTTTATGAAAAAGATGAAAGATAGTGCATATGTCTCACTCATAAACAAGAGGATGCAAGAGGATTCACATATACATTCTTTATCTCTTTCACAAAAACAATTTCACCTTCATTGTCCCCTCCCCAATTGTTTTTTCTCTTCAACCACATGGAAATTCATGAATGCACCATACTCTACGTTTGAGATATATACATTATGTACACAGTCCATAATTCTAACATATACAATATTTACATTGTGTATAAAACCATCATGTACATAATCTCAATGAGTAATTTCCTCCCAGAGTACACTTATAAAATGTGAATGATTTAAAGTAAACACACACACACACACACAAAACAAATTAATTTACCAATATTGAAAAACTAGGTTTAATTATTGAAAAGGAATCCTCACACATAACACCATTCATTACATTATATTTATCTATTGAATGGTCTCACTCRTGGACACAATTTTCATTTCGAATAGGGAAAACAACCTCATCCGAAAACAAAATCTATTGATGTTAAATAACACAACCACCTTGATTCACTTCAACATTCTTTTTCCCTAATTTTGAAGGTATGCTAGTGTTTTTTTTTTTTCAAAGCAAGAAAAATCTTACAATACATAGGGCTATCGACCTAGCCTTTATGGATACAATATCAAGGCATCTACACACAACAACATCATTGTGTGTAGACAAAACTTGTCTACTTGATATAACACATTGGTGGTCCATAAGGGGGTAGAATTTTACTCCTACCAGATGCCTCTAGGTATTGGGCCGTTAATTTTTTTCTCCACATTCGAGGAAGATGATCTCTTAGCCAATCGAAAGCCTTTGTAAGCCACACTCTAGAACCAAATGGTTGTTTTAGCCAAGATAGTATATGCAAGAAAGACAATATCCCATACTAGACATCGATGAGACTCTTGGAGAAATATCATATACTTACGAGTAGCATTTAACCTTAATATTGAACATGAAACCATATACTAACCCTGATATACTAATATTTTTATGAATACAATATAAATAAATAATGTATATTTTTCTTTTAAATAATTTCTAAAATTATTCTAATTAGAATAGAAATAAATATTGTATAACTTTTTTTAATAATTTCTAAAATTGTTGTAATTGCTTTTTCGTATAGGTATTATTTCATCGAGGTCATCATCAGGGTATAAATTTGACGGACACTCCTACTCGTTAAGAATTTTTTTTTATGACGAGTTTCTTTTTAAAATGACATGTGTATGACATTTTATATTTATGTTTACCCATCATTTAAATATTATGTATTATATGTGTTTTTGTTAATTTTTGTTGTGAATACAAAAGCAACTTTTGTTGTCAATGGAGAGATGCCCAAAGAGCACATCCAAACCACGAAGAAGCTCCAAAACCCACTAGCAATGGAAATTAATAAAAACAAACATCGTAGAACGTGTTTCTATTGGTAATGTCAAGAACATAAATATCCTCAATAGTCATTCTTATATTATAACAACAATTATCTAATACCTTTGTAGAGGTACATGCACAACGATATAATGGTAGCTCGACCAATGGTCACAACAATTAAGAATGGGACAGGGCAGCTAGATTCCATATCACCATGTAATAGCATAGGCAATCTATTATCTTCACCATCTGTTATCCACATGTTT